>VWPU01003955.1:0-105713 GCA_013398955.1 Callaeas wilsoni
GGCCGGGCCGGGCCGCGCCGCCCTTCGCCCCTGCGCGGGCCCCGCGGGAATGCCGGCAACGGGCGTCAGCCTCGGTCAGGCGCTTGTTATGGGGGAGAGAAAGAAAAAAAAAACAGCTGTATATCTTTTTCCCAAGTGTCGGATGTTCCCTGCGTACGCAGGGAAACCGGGGGTGTGGTCACTGGCTGTGCCTGTCTGCTGGTTACACGTAAGAGCTCTCAAAACAGTCGAAAGTTCTGAAGGGGAATTCATAAAGCATACAAAGAAATAATGGTTATATTTAACAGTCCACCCTGTTTTCTGATTTAGCAGTGATAATAAACTCACTTAAATCAATGTAGTTCCTCTAAGGAGTGTTTAAAAACCACATTTTTCCCCATTCCTGCATTATTAGCAGTGGCTGCTCTGACAGATTAATGTCAGGCTACTATGACGTTCGGCGAGAAGGCTCGTTTTGTTCTCCAAGTGCTGCTTTTATTGTAAAACTGTGCTGTACCCTCGCTACACCTTCATTACTTTGCAATTAAGCTGCAAGTCAGATACATTAGGAGAATTTCTTGCGACCAGCGAAACCTTGTGCTGGAGTATTATTAAACGTCAATGATAACCTGTTTAAGGAGGAAAAAGAAGATATTATTGCTGACAACCAAAATGGTTCGAAAAGTCAGGTACTGCTTATCTAGCTGCTTTCTAAGAAAGCTTAGTCAACAGGGGCATAAAACAAAAGATCTTGCTCAGTCAGAGGGGTCAAAAAACAGGCTGGATCTGGGGAAGTAAGGTCTAGCTTGACACCTGAGCCATAAAAAAGCCCTCAGCACCATGAAGGACCTAAAACAGGGAACTGCACAGGACTGTGTTGTGTAGCATCATATAGCTTAGCGTGGCCTTTACGTTGCCAAATGAATGGATTAAAATATGCATGCCTTCAGCTCACCAACATCCTCAAAGAGTAAAAACTAAATTCTGGGATTTCGACTCAGGCTGACCTGGCATAGAGAACCTTACAGTTCAGCCATCAGACAGTGCAAATGTGCAAGGGCCCAGCTCTAAGGCCAGTGCTAGGCCTTCTCTACACAAATCTCAGTGGGGTGACAACACAGGATTCCGGCTTAGGACTCTCACCCAGCTGTTGGGAATCTGAAAACAGAGCACAACTAAAAGAATGATGCTCAACTTGGTATAACACTGAGATTCAGCAGAGGACAGCATGCTTTGCTACCCTCCCCCCACTTGTTTAGCTTCAGCAATGGTATTCTGTTAGTTGGTAATGAGAGAAGTGCTTACTTGTTATGCTTTGGTACATCACATAAAAGTCTGCAATTATAAAACCTACCAGTTCTCAAATGAGCTGGCATGACAGGGTAGCTGGACTTGGTGTCAGTGTCGCACTAGGTCACAGAACAAAACTTCATACACTTAACCCTGCATTTCCATCTTCTTGAAGCTCCCCTCTCCTGTGTAAGACATAGGAGGTCAACAGAAGCTGTCCTTGGAATTTTTCCCCCAAGCTCCAGGAGAAGAGGCTGTTCAGGGGACATGACTACTGTATCCTTATGTCCTGGCAATGCTTGGTTGCTAGAAAAGCTTCTCTAGTTAGTGATTGGCAAGGCTTACAGCAGCCTTCAACCTGCTATAACATGCTCTGAAGTGAGGACAGCTGCAGGCAACACTTACTTCTTTTGAACTATGCTCCAGTCTGATGTGCACATGCTGCCCTTCAGCAAGTTATCACAATTGCAGGCAGAGAAGGGAGGGCCTTGCCTGCAAGCTACAGCCTCCAGTTGTGAAGCCCTCTTACTTCCTTGCGAATGGGGCTAGTGAAAGCCTGCCGAGTTGGCTTCACCTGGGTATGCGAGCAAGATTCAGCAGGACTTGTTCACAAAAGTTGACACCAGACCAAGCCCTTCAGATGCACATTCCTAAGCCCACTCCTCCCCTTTAGGGTATTTTATGCCAGCCACTCCCAGGTTTCCCCCTCACCTTAATTACCTTTTTGTAGGGATCAGCTCTGTGTCTGTGTGCATGCTAATGCTAAGGAAGGGCTGTCAGTGCAGCTTTGCAGCCCAGTCTCTTCTATGATCCTGGCTTCAGGCTGCAGCTTTTTTTCCCAGTACTTAAATGCAACACGTGGATATTAGGCAAGGGCAAAAATTTGCTTTTTCTTGCACACAAAACAAGGAAATGTATTCTGCCTCACCACATCTGCCACAACCACAGCTGCAGTGCCGAACCAGATGCTCTTGCTGGCCTCTGCGCCTTCCCTCATTGCTGTTCCTCCTCTAGAGTCTCTAGACACCAGTTCCAGAGTGGGGACTGCAGACTGTCTCTCTCTCTTGAGGTGGATAGAGGAACCCTTGGTAAGTGAGCTGCAGCCACGTGCAGAGCACTAGAGATGAGAGCTGGCATGATCCCAGGGGAGTATTGAACAGAACGATGTTACAAGGAATCTGAGGAAACACCTCCTTAGAAGTACACTAATAGGCTGGAATTAATGGTCCTTGCCTTGCAGCCCTTGTAAAGTCCCACTGGAAATTGGCTATGGTAAGAGGGGCTGGGAGAGCAGAGACACAGATTGTTAGCTCCCAGCATGATTCAGAAGTATCTGTCCACATTACTGGTGTGAGTCAGAGCCTAGACAGATCTTTGCGATCTCTGAAGATAACCCAAAGAATTCCAACCCTTGAGAAATAATTTCAGACCTTAAATTGGTCTTGTTTCCAGATCTGAGCTAATTTTTGGCAGATGCAGAATTCCCTGGTTGAAGGTTAAACAGAGTGGCTGAACTTACCTTGCTATTGGCTTTCTTGTTGGTTGGTTTGGTTTGGGATTTTTAAATGCTTTTGTGGTGGGTTTTTTGTATCTTTGCGTGTTTCAAAAGGATTGAAAAGAAGTGGAAACGCTAACGGGTGTTTTGGCTTGTTCTGCTGTGTAGAGGGTTTCTGTGCCAGTTACCTAGGAAACTGCTGTAGGATTGAATTTGGATGGATGTGTTGTCAACTGCAAGTGAGTACAGTGCCTTTTCAAGAGGTGGGGAAGAGTGTAAAATGCACAGAAAATATAAATGCCTGTAATGTGATTTCTGGGTAAGATGGTGGTCCTATCTTTTTGACTGGTAGGCATCCTGACAGCTGCACAAAGGGGTCGCAGATAGAGTGCATGGCCATGCCTTGGCACCTGAGCTTGAATGCCCTCATGTTTGTAAGCTGGGTTAGCATTCATCTAAATGTCAAACCATGACTGAAAAAAATACTACTAAGGTTGCTATTAAGCATTTTGCCCATTTTATTACAACAGAGTTATGATGATCCAAGGAAATTACAGCCTTTCTAGACATTTGGACTGCAACAATGCACAGCCACTTGCAAAAAAAAAAAACAAAACATAAAAAGAACAATAAAACACATTTAATGTTTGAGATACATCTAAAGGCTTATGCAATGAACAAAAATGTGACTGCAAAGCTTTTCCTGGAAATCATCGATAATTGGTCTTTTTTTAATACAGCAGCAAAACTGTGAAGAAGCAAAGAAGTGCTTCAGTCTGGGGGAATTCTACTGATGTCTGTCAGTTCTGCCATAGTGGCTAAATCTGCAAGTGGTTACTTATCCCACAGGAGCCACAACTTAGAATGGTCCATGGCTGAAAAAATTAGCAAAACAATGGGGATTACTTAGAATAGAACTCCCACAATTTCTCCTATTCCCTCCCCCATTCCAAAACACACAGACGATTAGCATTTGGGCTTACACTGAACACCAATTTCGTTGTATTTCTCCTACAAAGTGCACTTCAAATGGCAAGTGCAAACTCCTAGTAGTTTATTCATGTTATGACAGGTGTCACCAGTTGGCACAGCTACATGTAATCTTCAAAGGTTTGGTTTCTTCTCCCGCCCTCAAGCAGGTGAGCAAGTTTCCAGCCTTGAAAAGACAGGTTGTGCTGCTTGTTTGGGGTTAGGCAAGTGCACCAGGTAAGAAGAAGCACTGCCCTTATTCCTGTGGCTGAAACTCTGAGGCAGAACCTGCTTCAGAGCCACTTTCTAAGGCTGGCTTCTCCCTGCTCCCTGCAGCTGTGCACCCACCAGGGTGCTTACATTTCTCTCTGCAGGTGCTTCTCTCCTCCCAGGGGTCTAAAATCAATGCTGAACTTACCAGTTCTAACTTCTTGTCTGACTGTCGGGTTGTGAGTGGGTGCTGCCTGGGCTCTACCTTCAGGGCAGGATCGGTCCCTTGGAGCTGAGGGTCGGATGATGGTCCCACCAGACGTTTGGTCAGCTTGTATTGCGCTGGCACATGTACATGGTTAAGACAGAGCACCTTGTGGACATACCTGGACTCTGCCCCTGCCTGCATTGCTGCCAGGAGGCCAGGCTCTGCAGGCCCAGCTGCTGCTGCTGCTGCTGCTGCACTGGGGGTAGACACCAGAGGCAAAAAGAAGCTGTGGTATCTCCAATGTCTTATCTGCTGCTTATAAGAATATAGACACCCCGATCACTATTTCTTCAACAACATCTATAACAATGTTTACATTGGAGATTACCCAAAACCTATAAAACTGCATGCTGATGGGCCTGGAGGTGGCTCCAATGCACTCTGTTGCATCCAAGCTTTCCCTCTGGCCTCTGTCTTTGGAGATGGGCTGAAATGACATCCAGAGCTGGACTCGCTTCCTCTCTGCTCGAGCAGATGTGCTCACAAACCTA
This sequence comes from Callaeas wilsoni, assembly GCA_013398955.1. Classification (NCBI taxonomy): domain Eukaryota; kingdom Metazoa; phylum Chordata; class Aves; order Passeriformes; family Callaeidae; genus Callaeas; species Callaeas wilsoni. The sequence goes on from VWPU01003955.1 coordinate 4,703, forward strand.
AGCAGACTCCTCTACTTGAAGCCCATCTGTAACCTGTGTAATGAATAATGTACAATGAATTTGTGGTCTACATGTTTATTAAGTGACTCAGTATTTCCACTGGAGATTTTGTGCTCATGTTTTACTCACATCTCAAAACCCACTCACTCTTTTATTATCCCCAACAGCAGTAGGTGATAATAAATTATACAACTGCAGATGACGGTAACTATATCAACAAACAAATTGTATCAATTTTCAGTGTGAGTTTAAAGCTTCATTTACTGGTTGTGCAAACTCTGGAAAAGGAATTTGGGAATGCTGCTGCTGTTATTAAATGTTCTAACCGGGCTGTAATCCAAACCTTCCATAAGGCATTTCTAAAGAAGATTTTTGCCTACTGTGTACTACTGCTTTTACATACGAGATTAGGGATTTATATACATAAGAGCAGAGACAGAAATGTAACTAACAGAACAGTGACAGCTCTGTTTGTTACTTCGCGGAAGGGCTGAAAGACAAAAGGCCTCAGTGGTGGATTTCAGAGCTAATCCCCCTCCACTGCGTTTGTAGAAACACATTTGTACTTTCCGTAAAACAAAGGCTTGTAGAAAAGCATCAATCAATCAACAGTGCAGCTACATTCTGTGTATTGAAGCATGCTCACATGCTCTCTAAATTACTCTGGATCCTATTTTGAGCTTAATAAGCTACTCAGTAATTTGTACGGCTGTGGAAAGATGTGAGCTTGTGCCACAGCAGCCATTTTGAAACAGCCAACAGACCCATGGCAAGGGATTGACTTTTTGGGAAAGTAGTTGTAGCTGTATTTGAAAAGTTACAGTATCCTTTCTGAAAGGAACAGAGACTGTTTATAGAGAAACTCATATCTATGTGATAATGGTACACTTCAGTCAAAGGAAAGAATGCTTGGTCAAATATAAGTTCGGCTCCCTATGGCATGTGATGTATTCTTGTTTCAATTGAAAATTTTCCATTTGCAGTTGTTTATACTCATAGGCTATGTGGGAAAATAGACCTGGATCCGTGTCACTTACCCAAGTGATCCTCACCACCTAAGTGCTGGATGGGGCATACAGGTGAGACAGTAAATATGACTGAGACTTTCAGTGAGACGAGATCATCCTGCAGGCTCTGAATTTCTCCATATAATGATCCTGATCCCTCTGGGTCTGGGACAGGCTGAAGCGACGCAGAGCTGACTAAGCTGCTGCGTGACTAAGCCTCCTGGACCTCACCAAACTCAATAACTAATACTTTTAACTGAGCTGCTGATCACCGTCCTGACATGCCAGCTGGGTTTTGCATGTTTCATTGCCTATAAATATGGTTAGGGCTGTCATGAACCTTTTCTGTCTGCTCCTTTTGCAATTGTTCCCAGGGGTTGAGAAGGAGCCCTCTGCCAGTGGAGCTGAGGAGGTTTCAGCTCAGAAGACGCTTGGAAAAGGGCCCTCAGAGAGACTGAACTTAATCCCCTCCCTTTAATTGCTATTGGGACCTGGCAAAAGTGCATATTTGGAGTTAAGGTTGGCTGTTAAAGTGTTCTTGAAGCTTGACACCATTAACTTTGACACTGAGAACTTGAGGCCAGATCTTAGAGCATTTCCTCCTGCAACATGACCAATGTTTGCATGAATAAGTAAGACCAATTACAGATATAAGTCAGTTCTTGTTAATCTGATGTTTCTTATCCATGTCCTATACATTCCTCTCCATGTTTTTAAAACAGCTGTCACTATAAAGCCAGCAGTCAGTGAGGACACATGGATTTTTACTGTTGAGCATCTTTAAGGTTTTAGCTGTGTTACACAAATTTCCAGTTAAAAGTTGGGAAGTTAAAAGTAAGAAAAAGTTCAGATAGTGTTACCTACTTAGCTTCAGACTGCAAGAACTGGTTCTCCAAATAAACGTAGTATGCTTGGAAATCCAACAACATTCAGAATGCCTCCCATTTTAGCATCCATCAACTGCTTGGCCATTTTTTAATTTGAACAGTTAATTATTCACTCAGACTGAAATGTTGTATTTGTTTTATTGTGAGCTGAGAAACACTTCCCTTCTGAAGGACACAGACAACCCTCACCTAGACAAAGCAACTCACTTCATTTTGGTTGAAAGAATATTAGATTTTGCTTCTTTTGTGTACCCATTGGCTTGCCATGGGTTTTTTTCTTCTCACTGAATGCTTGTCATCTTGCATACACCTGTGTGTCCTCAAAATGACGAGATTTATATTGTGTAGAGCAAGTGACTTTTAAAACAACCTGATATTCATGGAAACAATAAAGATGTTTTATTGGACTCTTTCACAAGAGCAAGGTGCCCCAGGCCTGTAAGGGACATATCTTCTGATGTCATGAGGCAACACTACTTTTGCCCGCTGCACTGGCAGTGCCCAGTTATTGCTCCCCCAGCCAACCCTCCTGCCTTAGACCAGTTCTGTGCTCCCCTTGCTTCACAATGTCTTCCAGCTGAGGAGCAGAGCTCTTGTTACTGCCTGTCCCCCTCTCCAGCAAGAACAATCTTTCAGAGGAGATTGCTTTGTGATTAATTTAAATGTCTTTGAATTGGTGGAGGGTGGGGGTTGCTTATAGCCAAGCCTGGACTAATTTACTCTTTTTCCTTATATCTGATTCTCTTATGGTATGAAACTTCAGAAGTTAACATTTGAGTGAACTACCCTAAATTTGAGTAAATTATCCTACATTGTATTAAAAAGCATAAGGATGATCATTTGGAACAGCGTAACACATTCACCTTAATTTCATAACAATATTTCCTCTAGGAACCAAATACACAAACAGGGGGAACTTTTACAATTATGGATGTAATTTTAAATAAGCTTTTTTTTTTTTCACCACCCCTGGGTTTTTGTTCATGTTCTGCCTTCAGTTTATATGTCCTTTATACTAGACCGTTTTTTTTCTGACAGACTCCTCATTTGATCTGTCTCTTCTTCAGATTTTGGATGCAAGAGAAGTGCTCAGCGATATGGAAAGTTACCCTTCCCTACTACAATAATGATATGTGAATATACGTAACATCCTCAGCCTCTTCTGTAAATAGAGCCGGGCATGTTGCCCTTACCTTCCACAGCTGCTGTTACTAAAACATCTCACACTCAGTTTGCACAGAAATGGCCTTCCTCATTTGCTTTTGGGCGGAAAAGGAGCAAACTGGTGTTAAGTACATAAAACCTGGTGAGACCACACCACCAAAACAAGCTGACAAAACAATTGAGAGAGCATTTTTGGAAGCATGCCTTAACTAGTATAGGAAAAAAGGTATCTTTAATAATCTAGGTTCACTAACCTGTTTTCAAAGAGTTGTGAACAGCAGGTTGTTTGGTTTTAACTTGTGTCAGCAGCTCAAGTTCAAATGTTGTCATGAACCTAATGCTTTAACCTGGGTGAGAATGCTCAGTGCTCAGAGGAGGCAGGGGAGGTTGTGCAGGAGGGAATTGTGATGATAGGCTGCAGTATGCTTCCCTGGGGTCCCAGTGAAGCAAAGCACTGCAAATCTCTTCCAGCTGGATCTGTGGCCATGCTGCCCCGCTCTGCTGGGACAGGCTGGGAGCAGAGCTCTAGCATCCCCTAGGACAGGTGGTGGGCAGAGAGACTGGCTCTGGGAGGCCATGCTCCTGTCTTGAAGTCAGCTAGCAAAGAGCAAAGCAGCTCATGAGCCAGACTGGGCTGATGTGTTATACCCACAGTCAGGCTAGGTGCCTGAACCACTATAACCTCTCTGTACTACAGCAGTGAAGGCAACAAGCTCTGACATATCCATCCCTGTGGTGGGTATTGCTGTGAAACCTCACAGGACACAGCCTACCTTGGATGAGAAGGATGTCTCTGAGGGTTCAGAAACATTCAATGCCACTCTTCCTAGAGAAGTGGTAACATCCCCATTAGGTAATGGGGAAGTGCTTTTGGGAACTTTACCCTAAACTCTCTTGGAATCCAGTTTTTGTTTGAACAGTATTTACCCTCTTGCTTCTTTGCCAGCTTTAAACTGCAAATATTTTAAGTGGTTCATATATGGGACTGAGAAAATAATCTTTCTTTGGAATAAAATTTAGGGTATTCATTAGGGTATTCATTCATTTAGGGCATTTACTTAAATAACAGCTGGTTTTTAGCCAACAGATTCTGTTTATCAACCTCCATCTGAATTATTAAGAAATTAGGGATAAATTAGTTTATGAATTAATTCTTACTTAATCCCTGTCTGGTTGGTCAAGCACTGAGCAGTCAGGTTGGTAAAACCTCTGAGAAGCTTACCTGTGATAAATTCACCCATGCCTGCTCTACAACAAAAGCATGCAGATCCCTCTTAAAATAAAAGGGGTTAAAAAGATAATAGACTTCAAAATCAAGAGAGTGAAGATGTACTGTACTACTGGCAAAGACTTAACAATGGCCATGCCACAACAATCCGCTTTAATCTTAACATACAAGGTCAAAATCGGAACATTAGCCCCACCACTGTACATATTTTACTGAGAAAGTTTCCATTTCCTTCTTGACAAGTACAAATGTCTGTAACTGGCACTGTGAGTATGTGCCTTTTTTCAAGCCAACACTGTTTGTAAAATTTCTTTAAAAAAACTAGACCAGGAGTTAACCCCTTATTGACTTGAATTGGCGGAATCTTTATTCAAATAACTACTTTATCACATTGCTTTCTCCAAATGATTTTTGTCTTCAGCAACTTACATTTAAGTGACATATTTTCTGACCTCTGGCATATTTTGCACATAGTTCTGCCTAATTGTTACTTCAGTCTGTAAGCAAGTAATATTTATTTTCTTCTACATTCATCCATCTTTAGGAAGATCTGGTTTTTACAGCCAAGGTTTTGTGGACTTAGGTACTCTATTTCACTGTAATGGGCCATTTTAGTGCCAAGATGTGTCAATTGTCTGAAAATATGGTGTCTGAAGGGTTTGATTTATTTTCTTTCCTATAATTAAATACTGTGCAGATGGATTTAAGGATTTATTTAGAATAATTTAATTTTGCCTTTTTCCTTCTCACTGTTTTTTCCCCATTGTGAAATTTTGTGCCTATTTTGCTTTCCTATTTTTATTAAACTACCTAGGGGCGACAAAAACATATTATTCAGTTGTGGGTCATCCACTCAGGAATGTTAGATAAAAATTTCTGTGAATGTCTCTATAGAGCTGATATGCATTAAAAGTATTTCTTGGAGTATGTGGTAACAGATTTCAAATTATTCTGTAATGAAGATAAAATAAATAAAAATATTTTTGTGCATTTTTTTTTCTTTAGATGGTTAACTTCAAAGGGGATAATTTCATCAAGTACTTTGATGAAGTAGTTCTTTTTTTCTAAATAGCAGGACTGTGCACATCTCAGGATATTCTAAGAGATCGCTTATCCTGGGAGTGGGACATGCTAGGTTTTTGCTGCAAGGCCCAGTAGCTTTGGCAGTAGATGACAGTAATCTCAGGAAACTACCAAGGCAAAAGACCTATGGCTCTGACATTGCCACTGAATGGAAGTAGACTGTTTATTTAATTTCCAAACTGGCTTATCCACAAATGTGCCATTCTGTCTTCATAAATTTTGGGAAGAATCTGGAGAATGTTGCCAAGAGCAACCACTACATCTTGAGGAATTGCAAACAAAATACAAGAAGAAAATAGAACAAATATTCCTTAAAGGAGGTTACTGTACTGTATTCAGTGCCTTGTAAATAAGCACATTACAACTACCCTAGTTATCCCCCAGCAGGTAAATGTCCTGGAACATTAAACGTCAACTAAGGTTAAGCTACACACTCAGTACCCCCTCCAACATCAGTCTGTGCTAACGCTGTAAAGGGGCAGGCAGTGTCAACAGAGCACTGCCCACTTTGCTCCTTCTCCCATACTCCATCAGTTAGTGGAGGGAATTTCCTGACATCTGCAATACCCTTCCCAAAGTGACAATATATTTCCCTTGGATCTCCTCCCCTCCAGGGCCATACGGCTGGCATTGGGTAGGGATGGGTGAGTAGAGGCTCCTGTAATCATGGCTCACTAACATATTCTACAAATATCATCACTTAGGTCAAATGTAGCCAAGAGTCCCTGACACAAAAGGCAGAGATCTGTGATTTGATCTGCAGTCCTGTGAAACTGGTGGAAATTTCACTGAGGACCTGAAAGAGTCATCAAATGTGGAGGAAAACTCATGTACACATTGACATGGGAGAGAAGGATGAAGGGTCATCCAGAAGAGAATTCAAAAATTCAAACTGCTACTGTTCTCTGTCCACTCAGCTGACCCCTGTAGCTTTCTGAGTCAGTAAGAGTAATGCAAAAGTGAGGCATGTAGCACAGTGCTGTCAAGTATTTTAATGGATGACCTTATTGGGGATGAAGGACTGAGCGATGGCTCCTACCCAGTATTATGGCTGGACCCTCCTGACTGTCCTAAATGACAAATGACTGTTTCTCTATTGAGAAATCAATTTATAACTCACTTTCAAACTGCTACATTTGGGATGCTTTGGCTCTATGTTTTGCTGTTCAGGCTCATCCCTATTAAAAAAAAATTCTGGAATTACTTTCCCATAATTGGACAGCTATATGGGCTGATGCTTCCAGACTCTCTCCCCTGAGCAAGTTCTCTGAACTCATACAGCTCAGGCGACCTTTCCAGTTCACAGCAGTGACTAAGATTCCCAGCAGTAGTGCAAGCTTTGTGATTGGATACACATACGTACATGAATACATATTTATACACAGATCTATACATATACTACACACGTGCACACGCACAGAATATGTATGTGCGTATGTATAAAAATACAGCTTGGAATTTCAGCTCTCATGTTCTCTAGCTCTCTGTCTATACAAGTTATAGAAATTCTGGCAAAACTCAGAAAGTGACAAGCATATTTTATATTCACACAGCTCATCTGTTGAAGCATGATTTTAAGAGGCCCTAGCTATTTAAACACTCACTGTAAAACGAATGAGTAAATGGGTTTCTGGATTAGGATTTTAGTCAGGTTGTAAATTTTTAGAGATTGGGACTATTTGCCTGATTTTGTACACAGGCAATAGATTTTGGTCCCTAGGAGCTGTCTCTGAAGGAGTAATTATAGCTGTTCCAAGAACTGAGAAAATGTACTGAAAATTGCTGTACTATTTAGTTTCCAGTTTAATTTGGTGAAATTTTCCAGACAACTCTTCAAATAATAAAAGCAATAGCAAATACCTTTTTAAAAAATAGTAATTCTCCTTTGATAGGCTTCTTTGACAAATTCTTGAAATAAACCCTCCAATGTGTCAGGGCAGAGAAAACTATAGGTTCTGTTACAGTTTCATTTGTTACTGCTTTTTTTTTTTTGACATAGGCTGCTCAGTGGCTAGAAATATTTCAAGACAAAACCCCGTCCAATCTAGCCAACACAATCTTCCTCAAATTGTTGATAAAATTTGATAAAACTCTCTTTTCTCTTGGGTGAATGAGTAGTTCTGAGAGGTCTTTAGCATTTGCCTCTGGTTAGATAAACACTTGGGATGCGGTTCAGTTCAAGAATGGCAAACCTGAAGTTGAATGTCTTAAAATCTATAAGTCTTTAAGCTCTGAACATAAAAGAGAAGGCAGGTCAATTGAGTCAGTGGAGCCTAAAGCTCACCAGCCATGGGAGATGAAATCCAGATGCCTAGGGAGTTGGAGTCACTAGAGGTACCATAGACACCCAGCAGCTTCATAAGGCTGGCAGATCTGATGTGGGATGCATGAGAGACCATGTGGCGTACCCATTGTGCCTAAACCAGCGTAACTTAACCGAACCCCATCTGTATACCATGAACCAAGACATGCTCCCACTGCTCGGCTGATTAAGAGCTTTATTCTGTTGCCTGTACCTGGCATTTCAAAACATTTGAAGAGCCTTATGGTAGCCCAGACATTGGTAAGAGGCCAGCAGATGTGACCCTTGCCTTTCTGGAAGAGCAGCTGGGGCAGCCAGCTCATAATAGCAAGGCATTTCAGTTGCCCATCAGTGACCTGTTGAACTGCTCCCTCGATCTCATGAGAGCAGTGGGAGTTGAGACCCCAGTACATCTATAGAAGCCTTCAATTATCTAAGTGGCCTCACAGCCCTTTCTGAAGCAGTCTGAAGTTTTCCAGTAATGTTTATGCAGCTACTTCATTCTTCTACTATTTACCCACCCGCTGCCCTGCATTCTCTCTCCTGTGTATATATACTTTGGCTTGCATATTTTTGCCCAGACATTTTTAGACTTATCCAGCATCTTCTCTGCTGGCTCACATACTCAATCCATAAACTTTCCTTGCTGCCAACCAGCTTCCCATCAGAAACTTTCCACATGGCTCCCAGGCAAGGCATGAGGAGCATTCTTCTTCCCATCCCACTTCTGTTCGTCAGGGGACACCAGAGGCTGGAAAGCAGCAGAGGCAGGAGCTGGAGATACCATCATATTCCCTGATGGCTATTCTTTGCTGGGCAGAGGACATCAGAACAGCTTCAGCTGTCTTTCTGGCAATAAACTCATACACTGTATAAAACACAATGGTTTTGGGTTTGTTTCTGTGGAAGAACATAGACACAGTTTCTTATAAAATATATATTGTACTTAAAGAGATCATTAAAACTAAAGAATTCTTGGCCTTTCTTTCCCAGGGAATTAAAAAATTATTAAGCTGGTATTACTGGCCAGGCATACCAGGTCAAGCTGGGCTAAAAATTATTAAGTGACTAAAATATACTTACAAAATTCTATCATTTTACATCAATTTACATCTCCATGTCTATATATTTATTCAAATGTCTGTCATATTGCCATTGAGGCAGCAGTCAGTAAGTTTGAGCTCTGCAGTTGAATTCCCTGGAGAGATTAATTCCAGCAATAACCCAAAGAGGAAATGGAGACAGCAGTTAACTGTGGCCAGAGAGAAAGAAAGAAAGAAAAAAAATAGAAGTGAAGAGTACTATTTGTAGAGTTAGTGTCCTCTGTGCTTTCAGACTGAGATGAACATGTCACAGCATCATAAACTTGCCTGTAGGCTAAACAGTACCTTCCAAGCAGCACAGCTAAAGAAGAGTGGTACAGTCAAGGAGGACCCCAGCCACTGTGCAGCCTTCCCAGAGCACCCTGCCAAGTCCTCCTCCAGAATATTTACCTTTCACCAGAACAAAAACATTATTAATGTTTCATCTCTGTCTAAGTTTGCTTCTTCATGAATGCATGGCTGATTTCTTCACCTGTCCAGACCAACAAATCCAGATTCTGTTCTGTACATTTTATTAGATTTCTGGCACATATATGTTAATGAGCCCTGAATGTTATATTAAGATGTTTTCCTTTTCCAGAAATAATGTGATATTGGTTCTACCCTATTTGACTTTCAGCCAGGTCATAGTCTTCTCAGATTCCAATTTAAAATTATCATTCTGGTGTTAAAGGTTTCTCAGGGACTTGTCAACTCCACAACAGCTTCCAAACAATGGTATCTTTCTATTTATTCTTACCAAGTGTGCAGATATCAGCATTGAAAAAAAAAAAAAAAAGAAAAAAAGAAATTAAAAACACGGTGAGAGCAAACTGTGGGCCCAAGGAATGACATTTGCAGCAATCATGATGAATTCACCAGGCTCATTGCATTAATTACCGTATGAGACATCTTATTTCTTTTGATTGTCACAGTGCTGTGGCAACCTCTGAGCAGGAAATAAAACCAAGAATTTTTAAAAATGAGACCCTAATGCGTTCAACACAATTGAAGGTACTTAGAAAGAGGAGCATATGTCACCCTAAGTTTCTGAACTTGGGGTGTTTTTGCACAGTAGTTGCTTCAGGTTTTGGATAGGTAAATAAAGTCACATTAATTTTCTTGTTTCTGTGGGAGGTCTGTTGCTGGTCGCCATCTCAGCTCATGTAAAGGTAGCTCATGTGCTGCTAGAATAAGTCAAAGCCACACCTGCAGCAGCATGGAGATGTGCCCTTCCAGACAAACACAGAATCAAAGAGGACCAGGCTCTTTGTATTGGAATTTTTATTCTACAACTGTTGTGTAAGATGCTTAAAGCTTTGGCTAGAGAAAGTTTCCATTTGCAGTATTCCGGCCCTACAACTTCAGTGATTTTTCTTTTCCTGTTTGTTTTGCTGAAGTATTCCTATTATCTGTTTTGCTCATGACCCCCCTTTTCAGTGTGGCTGCTGCATGCAGATTGGTGATACAGGACCACAACACAGCTCACAACTCAGGCCCAGATTAGCAGCAATCTGCAGTCTGACTTCAATTAGCTGGAAGGATGATGTTTCTTGACCGTCTGGTGTTTAAATGAACTGAAAATCAAACCCCTGTTTTTCTTGGTTCTCTTCCAAATTGCACGCTACAGTTTGCCTCATTAAAGATTAAAACAGATGTCAGTAAAAGGAGATAAATCTGAATCAAATTTGAGATCCAAATGGTCCTGAACTCATCATTTAGGCTTTTCCAAAACATAGGAGGAAGCATTGAACAACTCGGATCCATGGGATGAAAGTAAGAGGGGCTGTAGGGGCTTAGGAAGACCCTTCCTTCATTTGAGTAGTTCTGTAAACTCTGTCTGTGGGTGGTGAGTTGCATCTGAGGTGCCCATTGTAAATCAGCAAAGATGCCCCACAAGGTGTGGGTAGATATGGTCCTGCAGAAATACCTTCCCACCTTTGCCTTTGAAGAGCTGACCCAGAGTCATCTGGATCCTAGAGCTTAGGTGTTTTTCTCTCCCTGCAGTAGACTGCAGAACAGACAGAATACTGCAGCTGTCTTTTGCAGTTTACTGTCTGAATTGAGCAGAAGACAGAGAAAAGGCCAGGCAGAACACACAGTTTCAATGAAATCATTGCAACTAATCTAATATATAGTGGTAACAACATCTAGGTGCCTCCTCACTGTGTGGAATACAGATACAATAATGAAGAAAACTGTTGGGATTTTGTTTCTTGGGAACATAATTCTGCTTCACTGTGACCTTCTCAGTTAACTTAATAAGCCAAGTATCTTTATATGAAAACAGCTCCTTACTTTCCACACTAGAGAATACAGTGCCTTATCACTTACTATAATTTTGATTATGAAACAGTTGTTTTCATAAGCCTCACTTTTCTGTTGCTTGCAGCTATGAGTAATCTTTTTTTTTAGGCTACCACTTCCTCATGCTTCCCACTTCTTCAGTAATAACAGTTTGTGCAGGTGAGGGTTATACTTTAAAGAAGACCTCTTTGATCATGTTCCAATGAAAGTTTTTCAAATCTTTGTCATTGACGTATACGCTGTTAGTTGCAGAGGTTGGACATGTAGTTTTTAAATATATAGGTCAATGCAGATGCCTTGTTTGACCTAACATTTCTTTTGCAGTGTAGCCTTTTCTTCTGGTCACACAGTCTTATGGCACAGCTTCAAGGGAGCCATATGCCTTGGGCTCAAGACGTGCTGGTGAAGCCCAGAGCTGCTGTAGGTTTGTGCCCCTTGATGGCTTTCCCTAGGGTGGAAAGGAATACCTTTGGCTGTGGGGAGTAAACCTTCTTTAAAATAGTCTTGTACATTATCTGTATTTATTTCACTTGTGTTCTCCAACTTCCATTTTTCTTCTAAAGTTGCTGATCCAAAAGGTGCATCTCCCCTCAGGTCCCTCCAAACCTTGGTCTCCTGCCTCCCTGCTGTGCCTACACTCTCCACAGGGGCTGACTGTTCCCACTACTGCACTGTAACTCCCCAGTGGCACCAGGACCCTTTGGAAAAGCCACCAAGATGTAGGCCTGATTTCACTCTGGAGCTCAGCAGGTGATGCTGAGCTTGTGGGAGAGTAGGAGGCACATCAAGCTGAGAATGCAGCTGACCAGAAAATGTTTGACATTTTGTTTTAGTACAAATGTTCTCTTATTAAGAACATGCTTTGACTAGTAGTTGAGATTTCTCTTCCTTGATATTAATCACGAGGCAAAGAATTTGCACAATTCATTTTCTTAACCACATTTTTTAAAATGCAGTTAGAGCCATCTATGCTTTTATCGTGTGCCACAGAGGGCTGTGAGGAAGAAATTTCAGGTGTTACTTAGAGGTGTGTGCTGCTGAGTGCTTTCATACGCTACTTAAAAAGGAGGTGTTTATAAAGTCCCAGCAAAAGACTGAATGTCCCTCCTTCAGATTCTGTGAAAAGATAATTAGATAATATTGTAGATCTCAGGTGGTAGCCACCACTGTCTGCACTGCCTCCAGGCCATCTAACGTGGCAATTTCCTCTGACAGTAGCTGATATATCTGACAAATCTGTGGTACCCTGCCTTCCTCTGGGTGCTGTCACCCTCACCCCACACCAGCCAATGTCTGCACAGGGTACCAGGGATGAAATGGGTTTTCCAGCCCCATGAATAAAGGTTGTATAGTTGTCTTTTTTCCAAAAATCCAATTTGCACAATCCTAAATTCTCTCATTTCTACACTGATGCCCACCCCATCCTGAACACTCAGGCTCTCTGAGAGAGGAGGACAAGAAATTTCACTTCTGAATCATAGCATTTTGTTAAAATACATTAACATTAAAAGTTGCTATTCTGACAGCTGTAATAAAATGCTGTATAGTACTTGAGCTTTCTCTGTGATTGGCTTCTGCTTCAATGCACAAGCTGTCCTTTCCCAAAGAATCAGGAGCAAACTTGAGGTGAGAGGAAGATAAGGAAGATAGGTGCAGTAGTTTTGCAAACTAGTGATCTACTTGAACGAGCTTATTAGTGCTCTGGCTGCAAGGACACAGTGCCTGGTATTCAAAAGATAAACATAAGATAAAAAAAATTAAAGGAACTTTGCATAACAGCAAAGCTCATCTGGGCTTATGGACTTACGGATGTCAAGTGTTCTCAAACCCAATCCTCCTTGACCAAGGGGAAGTCTTCCTTCTAAAACTCCTTTACCCTGGTCTCCCAGGTCAGATATTCCCAAGGGCTGGTCTTGTCAGTGAGGACCAGTGCAAAGAGGGCATTCAGTAACCCTGCTTTCTCTGCATCCTCTGTTGCCAGGGTCCACCCTCCACAAAGTAACAGGCCCACAGCATCCTTAGTTTTCCTTTTGTTATTGATGTATTTGAAGAAGCCTTTCTTGTTGTCCTTGACATCTTTGACCAGCTTTAATTCCAGATGGGCCTTGGTGTTCCTTGTCTCATTTCTCCTTACTCTGACAACTCTTCTATAGTCATTCCAAGTGACCTGATCCTGCTTCCATCTCTTGTGTATTTCCTGCTTACACTTCGGTAATGACAAGAGTTCTTTATGCATCCACGAAGGTCTCTTGCTCTCTTTGCTCAATTACTTGTTCATCTGGATGCATCTTTCTTGAGCCTGGAGGAAGTGATCCATGAATATCAACCAGTTGTCTTGGACTCCTCTTCCCTGTGGGGCCTATCCCCATGGGACACTTCTAAGGAGATCCCTGAAGAGGCTAAAAGGAGCTCTCCTGAAGTTCATGGTTGTCATCTTACTTGTTGCTTGCTCCCTCCTCGCCCAATACTGAACTCCACAATCGCACTGTCACTGCAGCCAGGGCTGTGCCCAACATTCACATCTCCAACGAGGCCTTCCCTGTTAACAGCACACAATTCCTTGTAGAATCCTCCACTACCTATGCAGGATGTTGTCACCAATACTTTCCAGAAACCTCCTGGATTGTTTGTGCTTCATTGAGGACCGGTTGCAGCTGGATGGATTGACAATTTTATGTCATTAAAACATGTAATCTAAATTAATTTTAAGGGAAATATTTAATAGTCTGTAAGACTTTTGAAACTCTGCTACTTAGGAAAGACCCTGTATTTCCCTCTTCTGTTTGGGCTGCACTTGTCCAGATTCTCCGATGCAAATCTGCCTCATGGCTCTGGGCTGTAGCACCCAGAAAAATAAAAACAGAGGCCTCAAATTCTCTTGTGAGGAAAAGCTCCCTCTGTTATCAGATCTGAAAATCATGAGCATTTTCAAAATCATGAGTATTAATACGCTTGTAAGTAATCACCTTGGAACATAGATGGTATTTCCCTTTTTTAATTCAGCTATCATTTTCCTCATTGTAAAATGAATGTAACTTTAACTTACGCTATTTTATTTAATTTTAAGAATACAATATCCATTAGAAAGCACATTGTAAAGTATGTTTTGCCAGAAACATCTCCAATATTACAGCGAATAATCTTGTTACATCCTCCTATGATTTATAGTGCTTTTTCCCGCTTGTCTTTAACTTTAAACATTTTCCAGTAAAAGATGGAAGATGAAGTAAGAGGCTCCACAAAATTTATGCACCTGGATAAAGAAGACCTCTTTCATGTTTTCTGATTTGACTTATTATGTATTTTTTTTTTCTAAAATTGTTTTCAATTTGGCTCAAGTTCCTTGAATAGCATGAAAGTAGCACAGGAAAAAAAATAGTATTCTGAATAGAAAACACAAGAATGCAAAGATCCCCTGAACTGAGAGGGGATGAAAGACTGTAGGAACAGTGGATCATAGGTGTCAGTTCTGTGATCTTCTTTCTAATTTGAGTTTGACTAACTGAATAGTTTTAATCAAGTTAAACAATCCTCTTTCATTCCCTGATTCAGGATCTATGAAGATAGTAGTCTTTTCCTGCTTTGCAGGGCTTTTGAAAGAGACACATGAACAGACTACAACAGAAATACAAGGCCAAATTAGTTAAAGTATAATAGGAGGCAGTGAGTATCTCAGTATTAAGGAAAACACCGTTCCATATCCTTTGAACTGGAAGTGCATTGTAGACATTTTCACTTTTACATCTGTAACTGGAAACTGCAGAGGACAGCATATCAACATAGTATTAAAAATGTGATCTTACCTCTTCATTCATTATAAAGGAAAGGTGTAATAGAAGAAATAACAGTGAAGGGAAATTTTCTAATTCAAATATTTAATGTATTTGGCATTTCTTGTAAATACATAAAGGGTATTTATTAGGCAAAAATTTACTGCAACTGCGTAAGCCTTCTCCACTTTAAGACTGGCACTGTAAGGGAGGATAAAATCTGCATACTCTGACAATTAACTTAAATTCTTTAGCTTTGCCAAACATAAATGTTTAAATCTCTGGTAGTCTGAAATATATGTACTTTCCCTGATAATATAACACAGCTCACAACTCATAATATAAGTCAGCAGAAGCTAAAAGGCTTTGTTGGATTCAAAGTAGAGTTCATCAACTTTTTCACTGAGGCGCAGATTAATTAAAATCAGTCTTGGAGGACATACCTCCTTAGTTTTGCAGACACGTACACAGACACTGCTTCTCTCAGTCCCCAGCACAGGCCTCCCCCTTGCTGGTCAAGCAAATGGAGAAATAATGTTATTCTATTTTTAGCTTGCTTTAATGAGATTTATTGGATAGACAGGAGTTCAAAACCCTGCAGCACTGAAGCTGCAGCTCTGCTGGTGCTGTGCTGGGCCCCCTCAAGGCCTATAGATGTCACATTGAAAGCTGCTGAATTGCCCCAGGGAGGAGCTGAATGGTGTCAGAGTGGTAGCTCCAGTGAGATACTTGAACATTTCTATGACAGCTGTGCATTTAGGTGACAGCTAAAAGACTTAGTGAGCTCCTGTATTTTGTTAAGTTCACCACTTGTAGCTGTCTCCTGTACTCAAAAGCTTGTTCCACACCTCCCTTGATGCTGAGGTTTTGTCATTACATAGTGCTAAATGCAATGAATCTCTGGAAAAATCTGTGTTAAGGATCTTGCAGAGCCTGCTGGCTTTTGCCAGCTGAGAGCTCTCCACTAAGGAGTGAGCACATACTCCCCAGGAGGGCTGGAGACCTGGAGTGGCAGTGCCAGCCGCAAGCGCTCCTCCTAATTAATTGTAGCTATACTGCAATCTGTTAAGGAGCTGTGTGATGGTAACTGAACAATGATAACTGGCACTCTCTGATGCCAGATCATGAAAAGCTAAATTACGTGTTTGGTCGATCTAGTACTGGGGGAAGAAAGGGAAAAATACCATATGTTGTTTTTAATCTTTTTAGAGTTGCTTAATGTTCCTCTTAGGAGTACTTTCCTTTGCAGAATTCCTTTGTAATAAATTATTTCCCTTTCAGCCTGAATGCACATGATGCAGTACCATATTAGATACTGTTTTCTTTTTTGAAATATTATTGTTTAGCAAGTTTCAGAATTCAGAAAAAAAAAAAAAATCAATGAAATTATATAGTACATGATACCTAGGAGACTTACAGAAGGAACTCAGTCTTTCTTTAAAATAAAGTTTAAGAAAGAGAGCTGAATTACAGCCTTGAGAAGAGGTGTTCTAAATCTGCCTGGGAAAGGACCATGAAGAGAGGTTGCTTGCCTGATAAAAATTGTCTCTAGAAGAGATTCAGAGTTGAGAGTTTGAAGTGTGGGTGCACAAGAGGAACCTGAATGATTACATGGGCAAAGATACAGATATTGGAATTCCCTGTGAGTTACCTCTACATACTATTAAAAGGAAAAATTGGCCATTGTGAACAAATATGGTGGCTCGTGGATAGTAATAATAAGATCTTGCTCACTTTTAGTTTTATTAGATTAGGGGAGCATGGTAGGGACACCACCCCAGGAAGCTGCATAGACGGTATTGCTATGTATCCTTTTTATCTGGATTTAAGAAGCAATACCTGCTTATTTCTCAAGTTAATGCACATGAAAGAGAGAAGACAAGACCAAAATCTTACAGATATTAAAGTGGAAGAAAAAAATGCTGAGCAGTCGTCTTTTTTGCAAACAGTGCACTATGGAAAAGCAATAAAATGACCAACATGGGCATATATCACTGCTGTAGAGGTTTCCTTCCTAGCAAGGGCAAGTTTATCCATAAATTGCCGTGAGAAGAATATTGCTGCTGAATCAGAACCACAAAAAGAAAGAAAACACACATGAAAGAAGAGAATAAATGGTTTGAATATCAACATTTGATTTTTCAGGAAGAAACTCCTGACCTGCAGGGTCCACTTTAGTTCTCCAGATTTCAGGCACCAAGAGGGGTCCTTGCGTTTCTTTGCTGAGGTCCTTTAGTGAGCAGGGCGCTGAGGGTGCTGCATGGCCTTCAAAGCAAAGGGAGGTCAGGCCCTCAAGAGTAACGCTGTGGAGCTGTGGAGATTTCCAAGAATCTCCACTGCACCCTCCCGTTTAGCTGCCAGGGCAAGAGGGGACACTGCCTGTGCAACCATTTGTCTCTGCCCCCTCCATTCTACCAGACCAGTGGTTGGAAAATCTCTGTCAAAACTCTCTTGAAGTTCTATTTAGAGTTTTCTTTTCACAAGACAGCACTTGCTTTGGATGGAAAATTTATATTTTTTTTCTCTTCCCTCCAATGACTAAATGGCAAAAGCCAAAACATTTTGGCCAGATGTGTGGAAAAAATTCATTTGGCACTATTGCCAATGGTTTGTGGGAGTCACTCCTTGGCTGTCTCATGCCTTTGCTGTCCTCACCAAGCCGCCAGATGACGGTGTCTCCTGAAATGCACTGTGGCAACGGTTCTGCTCTGGCATCTCTGCAAAGAAGAGAGAGTGCATGGGGAAGAACCTGGCTCCAGGAGCAAACAGTGGAGAGCTCCTCTGCAGCAACACATTTGAGCCATATGAGCAAATGTCAGTTTCAGGTCTCCAGATTTTTATTTAAACGGATAAGAAGAATACTTAGGACAAAAAAAAAGCACCTTTCCAAGCAGTTCTGGTTAAAACTGGTTTTTTTACCTTTTTTGGGAGGAGGACAGTGAAAGAATAATCTTATCTCCATCAGCTCATAGCAATGCTCTTGCTCAGATGCCCTAAAGCTCATTCTCTCCTATCTCTTATGTTTGTCTTTGCTATAGACTTCCAAAGGCAGCAGCAAGGTAGCCGATTTGATTTTTCACATGCTGAGATGAAGACTATTCATTTCCTATTCCCTAGCAACTGCCTATATAAACAACTACCAAGTGAGCAGTAAAACCGGGCTTGAGAACTAAAAGCAAATTGACATTGTAAATAAATAGGTTTTGGACCTGAAATGCTTTAAGAGAAGCAAAGGAAGAGTTAAATCCAAATGGAAATAATTGGTTTTTCCTTTCATGCAATGCACATATTAGTGGATGAAAGCACTAAGTCCAGCCATCATTCCCTAGCAGCATTCAAGAATTTTCACAATTCTATCTGCAAAATTAATCAAGTTTAGTTATTTCACAAATGCAGAAATACTGCATATTTTGACTCATGTCATTTTGCTTATAGTTTTTCCATATGTTTGTACTCCCAGTTTCCACGTTTGCTTCTCAGCTCACCCGTCTTGGCCGTGGTGCTGCCGCATCACCAATGCCAACCTTGCAAGCACATCCATACATCTGGCTCAGAGCTCTTTGAGGAAATTGACTTTTCTCCCTCTCATGTCATGCCTGAAAGGCTTCCCATCTTGGGGTGTGTGGAGATCACAACCATGGGTTTGTAAGATTTTGTAATACATAAGGACGTGGCAACTTTATCTTCTAAATTTCCCTGCTTTATTACAGATCATAAAATCACAGAATCATTAAGGCTGGAAAAAACGTCCAAGATCATCAAGTCCAACCTTTAACCAAATACCACAATGTCAACTAAACCATATCTAAAAGTCCCATGTCTACTTGTTTTTTTGAACGCTTCCAGGAATAGTGACTTCACCACCTCCCTTTGCAGCCTGTTCCACATTTACCACTTATTACCACAAAAAGCAGCATTAGCAAGTAGGCCTATGCTTAATAAAGGGAATTTGTATCTCCCGAGTTTTAAAAATTCCTCTCAGCAATTACTAGTATGTCAGCAATCAATAAGACTAGCAATCAATAGTATAGCATCTATCAATAGTATAGCAACAATCAACCAGAGTGTCCATCAGTGTTTTAGCAGTAGCCAAGTAGGTTTGTAGTTACAGGTTACTAAAAAGTCTTCATTAGTAAAGCAGCTTATCAATATAACAGCAGATGTACTTATTGTAAATTACTTATATGAACATATAATGTCTGTATTAAGCAAATTAGAAAGGGGCAAACATTCCAAAAGTGGGAGGACAAATCATATGGACCACTGAAGGTGGCCCAAAGGGAACCAACAATGTAACAGAGACAGTCTTACTTCAGAGATGGGAATTGGGGTCAGCGAGGCACCCCAGTGACAGTCTGAGATTTCATAGAAAGTTCATGTGGAGAATTCAACCTGTTTAGGGAATGAAAAGTATGTGCAGCACAGGAAGTTGTCAGAGAGAAAATAGCTCCATTTTGGATAAAAAATATAAGTCATTTTTACATCACAGAGACATAAGTGTACTTAGGGCACCACCACTCTGAGCAGCCAATAGATGTTAATTGGTGGTTTTCATCTGGGGCAGACAATAGATGATAATGTCTTCTGTTCTTATAGACCAATTTTTTTTCAAACTGTTATCTTCTTGCTGATAGAACAGCCAATGGCACCTACTAATTCATACTTTCTCAGGATGTTTTCCCATTTTTCCAGATTATTTTTCACCTTTTCAGATAATAAATTGCTGTTGCAGTTATTGATGGTGTCTCTGGAGGTTTCCAATTTCTAGGTACTCAGGTGTCCTTCAAAGATGCCAGATGCGCACTTCTCGAGGATGCTTCTGGTTCACAGGTTCAAAGGTGCCAGGCTGGCAGGCATTTTCTCTGAGAGTATTTTTCCAGTAGATATTTTCTTCTGTTAAGTAATTTTTCCCTTCTGATCAGGCCACCTTTATGGCTGTTCCCATCACCTCACCAACCGGTGTCACTGTTTGGTGGCCACCATGTTAAGGCTGCAAATTGCTAGGCTTGTCTATGAAAGAAAAAATAGTTATTCTGGCAATTGTGTCTATTCTGGCAAATCTGCCTACAAGTGTGAATGGATGTTATTTCAATTTTGGCTTGACGTAAGCAAAAAAAAAAAAAAAGCAGGAGCTAGGTTGGAGTAGAGAAAAATACAGTAAAGATTTCTGAGAAGGTCTAAATACTAAATGCTGTCTGTGCACAAGTTACAAAAACAGGTGAAGTGAGATTTGCTCTTTGGTTGGGGCTTTTTCCTCCATCAGAATATAAGTTGTGAAAAAATTTTGCTTTATATTCTAGCCAAAGAACTGTATATAAAGAAAATTACAGAAAATGGTTTTTTGCCTACATTTTCCAATTATCTCTTTTCAAAAAGAAGCTGTTTTTTTTCTGTAACCTGACTTTTTGTGGGTAAAAAATAATTAACCTAAAAGTACAAACCTCAGGCTAAACTATTTTACATGATATGAAAATGGAGAGTAAGACTCCCAGCTCAGACCTTTTTCAGTTCTCTAAAGGGAAGGAGGTAGGACTGTGTTGCTCTTCACTTTGCCTTTGCAGAAGATGTGGACACAAGCAGATATGGTGCAGATTTTGGAGGTATATTGATCTCATTTCTACCCAAAAGTGACCAAAGATGGGATCTGGAAAGTTAGGTAAAAAAAAAATCATTGTCTTAAAAAGTGTCACATTTCATTTCCACTAAGCAGATTGTTAGATGACAAATGAGCAACATTTGATGATAAATCAACAACATGAAGGTAGGAAGGTCAAGGCTGTGCAATGGTCAGCATCTCTCTCATGCTGTGTTAAACATCTGAGAAAAAATAGTGCAGTGTAAAAAAATAGTAAATTTACTTCGGTTTCTCATTCAGAAAATATTCTCAGTGGTTCACTTCTGATGGTTGTCAGCTGGATAATGCTGCTGAATAATTGAGTTTACAACCTTGGAAAAAAATCAAATTTATTTAGGAACAGTAGGATTGCTTTTCAGAAAGCAAACAAACCAACACTTAGAAGAAGCAGCAGAATGTGATGCCAGTCAGGGTCATAGTAACTTGCATCAGACTGTTATCAAATCATGCAGATAGCATGCAGGCAGCTTACCTTCCTGCAGTTCCATTAGCACAGGAGAGGTTTACTCCTCATGCACATTTGAACTCCTCAGCAGTTATCTTAAATGTGAATTAGATAGCTGGGTTATTCTCTTTTTTGCTGTGGCTGGGCCTCAGATCAAGGGTTCCCTGAGTAAATTCCTCCATACCTTTATGGGTATATGTTTCAGATCTTGATTTGGACTGATGAAACTTGCTGATTTGTACTACGTGTCCAACAGTGCCTTCAGATATGTATCTATGTGAATAAAGTCAGTATGATTGTAATTAAATAATAGGAACAGCATCTTAGTTTTAGATAAAGGATAGGCAGTGACTGAAAGCAGAGTACAGCCTGGCTGTCTGAAGGAATTGGCTGAGTGTACTGTGAACCCAAATGTCATATTTCTCTTCCGCATCAGGCATTGTACCCCTTTGGGGGTACAGAAATGTCAATTTCCAATCTGTAAAACTATGAGGTGCATGAGCCACATACCATTTCAGTGTTAGAAATCGTACTAATGAAAATGTAGCTGCTTTTCAGGCATGTGAGGTTCAAAAACAATTTCGTGAAATAGGTCTGTCAAAGTATCTATGGCGTAAAGAACTAGATTAGGAAACAGGTTATATAAACCATCAAGATTTTATCAGAGCATTTGCCTTTTTCCATGATGGTATGTCATGCTGGGAACATGGGCCACCAAGGAAATAAAATTCTAAATATATTTACAGAGTGATGATGATGAAAAAGACAGTGCTGTGCTGATAAAATCTCGGAGGTAAGCACAGGAAAAGATGCTTTCTGGTCACAGCATAGAGGAATCGACACAACTGAGACCCAAGCCAAGCTTAAATGAAATATTTATCACAGCACATAGATAAGTTTTAAAGTGCATTGTGTACAAAGCATTTCCAAAAAGTCAAGGATGAGCAGAAGGCAATTGAAGTGAGCATGGATCTCTAAGCGATGCTGGCATTAGTAAGATCCTTCTGTAGCTCTGAAATGCAAACTTGTATAGGGAAACGAGATATGGAATAGCTCCATTATTTTCTATTTCATTTAATATTGTGTATTTTTCATTAAGTGAATGTGACGCATAAGTGGCAGAAGCCAATGGCCAGTTTAACTGTTAAATGGTGAACCCTGGGACCTTCTGTCCCTCTGATTGCCACCGTCCTACTTGGTGCCTGACAGATCTCGTGGTGGTGGCTGAAGGGCTGCTCCTGTTTAGAGCACTCCTGAGACAGAGCTCACTCCAGTGTAGCCTCCCCTGGGGGGCTACGGGGAAGTGCCTGCTGGCTCCATACCAGGAAGAATGCCAGAAGGCTTATGGAGGTGGCTTTGCTCCTCTAGGTAACATGCAGGCGAGGGGACTGTGCTCTTTTCCATGCCTGCATTCAGTGTCACAGCTTGCTCTAACTTTTTCATAGAAAGTAGAGTGGCAGATAAGACAGAAAAATGTGGGGTTTATCTCCAAGGTTGCTCTGCCCAGAGGATAAAAACTGTAGATTCTAAGGAGGGAGAAAAAACACTGAAAATAGAAGTCAGCATTAAGCCAGGACCTGAAAGCTGTGCTTTCATGCTGTACTGCAGTAGATGGTTTTTAATGATCAGAGAAACAATATATATGAGCCTCCATGCAGCAAAGTCAGCTTGTGGGGCTGATGCTTTCTAAGACAGAAGATTTGGAAAAAGAGATCAAACGAACAAAAAAACCCCATAACAAACAAACAAAAAACCAACCAAACAAAAGCAAACAAACAAAATACAAATAAACAAATTCACAGAAATACCCCACCCCAAAACCTGAAACAGCTGACAGTTTGGGAAGAGCAGAAATTTAGCAAATAGTTTTAAAGGAGCTTCAGAAGGTGCTGTTATAAGTGAGACGTATAAGGCCAGGATATGCTGATAACATGTGAGATAAGTTCACCCTTATTCTTCCTGGTTAGAGACAGATATCTGAAGTCAATCTTAGTCATCCCAGCAGCTGGTGTGCTATGGGGCCTTTCTTCTACCAAACAGGTCCCATTTTAGAGGAAATGGAAACACTTGTGCCTCTGCCTGGCCATGGAGCTAATCAGCAGGTCATGACCCAGGGATGCCCAACTAGCAGTCCCTGCTCTGGTAAGCAGTAAATGTTTTATACAAATTGGAAGCAGGTTGACCTGCTGATACTTGAAATGAACTTCCTTTAGATTATCCTACATGCATTCTCTTCTGGAGGAGGTGATAGAAGGGATGTAAAACATGCTTTTCAAGTCTGAATGGAAGTCTTAACAGATGGTAAGAGCATTTTTTTTTTTCCTATTCTTTGTACACTCTCCATCATTTTGATCAAACATACTCAACTCAGATTTGGAAATTGGACTAATTCTAACTAACCCAAATTTTCAGGGAACAAGGTATTTCATAAATATTATGAAGCAATTTTATGTAAAGAGGAGAGAAGGCTAGATAAAATAATTAAAAGCAGACCAGAAATCCAGAGTATTTGAGTTGTATCTTCATCCAGGTTTATTCTCTCACCTTCTTTCAGCAGATCTTTCTTTCTGTGGTTCACAGAAGAATGACCAGCTACCTGAACTACATATAGGGTTTAGATAATCCAGTCAGGGTCTCCACAGGTTGTTGGACACTGGACACCAGAATTGTACTGCTCTGCTTCATTCCCAGGCCTCTGCCCACCTTGGAAGTCAGGCATTTCCCAACTGAGTTCATTTGATTTGCACTCCCACAGAGTATTGTTTTCTGAATCTGGAGGAAAGAATGGTAAATCCTTGTACAACTGCTGTACAATGAAAATGTTTGATTTTGAGACAGATATCAAATGTGTTGCTTCTCTAACAAACCTACAGAGAAACAGTGGCATTTTCTCTTCTTTCTTTACTAAATTTCTCCTGTATTTCATGTCTCCAAGAGCTAATGAAAGGACATACAAGAATGTCTAATAAAGTGCTAACAAATTCATTTCTCTAGTGTTTTCAAGGTCTTGTATGATAAACATGGACCACAGGTCTCACTTCAGTAATTTACCAGACATTAGGTACAGCAAGAATTCCCAGGCTACTGAGACCGGACTGCCCACCATGAGAGTCCACTGAGAAGCACAGCATGGTCGCCTTAAACCACCATGGTCATTGCACAATTACGTTCTGTTTGCCATATACCCTTGTGAAAGGAGAGTTAGATAGAAACCTTTGTGCTGTAATTCTCATTGGATTTTGGTGGTTTATATAAAGCAAAATAAGATTCTGTGATATGCCAACCCTTTTGGCAAAACAACTTATGACTCTCTCAGTTGGCAGCTCAAGGTCTGACTATAGTGGGGAGAAATGGGGATCCATAGTGGGACTGACATTTAGGGTCTGGGGTAGTACTGTGCCTATTTCTGCCTGAATTTTGTTTCAGTTTCGCAGGTGTAAGAAAACTGGTGCCTGCTTGTCTGTCTTGAAGAGGACTGTTCATGATTGGGTGGCAAGGCTGAAAGGTGTCTTTCATCCCCTTGTAGGAGTAATTTAGTGAGAGAAACCACATTCCGTTTTCAGCTCCTAGTGTATCCAAAAACTAAAAGAAGGCTGAAATGCTGCTGGGGAACGTGGCTAAAATGATTTTTATGAAAGTACCTGGAATATTAGGAACTTCCACAACTGTCTTAAGAAATCTGAAAGGTTTTGCTGTAATACTGCAGGCTCACATAAAACTTAAGAAAGAAAATTCACCTGGTCTCCTGCTGCCATAGCCCTGCTGTGGATCTGTTCTGGATCCTGAGCTGCTTCAGCTGATTGTGGCTTGTGAGCCAGTAACTGCCCTGCTGCTGTCCTCTGTCCTCCATTTTACTACTTGATTGCAACTTAAAACAATGCCTTAAAAATCACCATAAAAACAAACCTTAACATATTCTTACAGAAAAACCTTAAAATTATAACCTTTAAATAATAACCTTAAAATACATTTTATCCTTAAAATAAGCCTTCCTTCCCTTTTATCGTACCTTTATTTTACAAAACTTCTAAAGAAATGATGATGCTTTTCCTTTTGCCATTAGGGAAACCTGAAGTTTTTCTTTCTTTCCATAACTAAAATTGTTTTGAAACCTCTCTCACTTCTCTTCCAGGTTTCTCTTACCATTAACACAATATGTGTCTTTCCATCTTAACTGCCATTTTAGTCTGAAAACAGACTGGGAAATTGCTTTTACCTGTATTGTGCTCCCTTTAAGAGTTGAGTTGAACTTTGTTTTAGTGACAAAAACAAGCTCCTCCTGCTAGAGCTGCCAAATTAACATGGCTAAGAAAAAATCCAAAGTAGTCTATTTCTTCGTTAGTATCTTGAAAAGAAACCTATTTATGTAAAATATTTCTATTTTGTTCAGACTTATGCAATTCTAGAGCCTGTTCATGTAAATAAGAAACAACATAGGTCCTAGTTTTCAGTTGTCTCTAGCTCTGAAAGCTGTCAACAGATCTGAATGGACAAAATTTTGTCATCTTGGTGCTTATAAGCTTACAGAAGAGAACAATTTTTCAGATCACAGATTGAATCTGGAATCAATTTAATGACTGGAGGCAAGAAAGAGCAAGCTGCTTATTTGTGTGCTGGGCAGGTTCCATTCCAAAGTATTGAAATTTCCAGTGTCATTGTCTTAATATTTTTCCATTAAGACACCAACATTTTTTAAAATCTTGGAAGTTAAATTCCACAGCTTACATTATCTTAGGTCAGGCCTTCACTTTTCCAGTATGGTGCAGAAGAAGAGCCCTGAAGCCTCATGTGGGATTACTGAAGGCAGACGTGCTGCAGGGTGGCGGAGCCATAGAGCTCCTGTGTGCACCACGTGTCTCTCGCCTGCTGTCCTCTGGAAGGAACCCCCTGCTGCCTTGTCAGGTAATGACAAACCTCATTGAAAAGAAAATGCGAAGGGATAGAATTGGGCATTGTCTTCCTCTTATACAACTGACTCTCTAAGTGGGTTTTAGAAGTTTTTCTGATACTGGTATCTTGAGTAATAGACAATACTATATGTTTCCATTTCATAGAACCGTTCACTCCCGATTCAAGTCATTAAGATTTATGGTTGGTGTGTTTGTTGATGCTACTGTTTTCTTGCTTTCATGTCTCTTTGTAGCAAGTATCCAGTTTTTAGACTTAATTTCCCTTCTCAGTTTTTGCCACAAAGGATGCTGTTCCACATTGTGTTTTAAGTGATGTGACTGAAGACTGAATCATAGGAAGAGGCACTCAGAAAGACCTCAAAAGATCACTCACTCCTACTGTGAGGAAGGATCAGTTGCATTTCTGACATGATTCACAGATATTTTCCTGTTTTGAAAGTGTCTAGTAGTGGAGCTCCCAGGGCTTGTCTGGTAATAAAACCAGTCCTTCACTATATTTCAGAGTTTCTTATTAGGGTTTTATTCTTACATCCAGTATGAATTCCCTTTCTACAATCAAGCCCTCTTACTCTTGGCTTGTCTGCTCTATCACACAGAGAAAATAATTTTTCCTCTTTCTCTGAAACATCTTTTTTTCAACATGCTTGAATACCATCTTGTTCCCTCTTTCTCTGTACACTCAACATCTTCAGGCTTTCTCAGAAATCACATTTTCTGGTTCTCTGATCATTCTTACCACTTCCCTCTGCAACCTCTGTCCTTGCTTACTGGCTTTCCTGAAGCAGAGTGCTCTGAGCTATATTTGTTATAGAGCTGAGCTAGCACCATATGGTTTTAAATTGTTTTAGAGAGACAGCAGTACAAGAAGGAAACCTAGTTATATTTCCTTTAAAAAAAAAAAAAAAAAAAGGTGGGAATAAGAGGATATGTTTGTGGTAAAAGCCAAGCTAACAAGGAACCAAACAAATGGTTAGGTTTTCAAGTTAATTCAATATTCACCCACCCGCCCCCCCAAAAATCCCATCTACAATGCAAATGCAGCAAATAAAATATAAAAAATATTTCTAGGTTATGAGACAAGTAGTATAAACTTGGCTGAAAAAAAACCTGCACTAAGGAGTTTTAGTGATATGAGAGAAATAAAGTAAGCAATTTCAGAAAAAAAAGAAATCCTCTAAGAGGCCAATGAAGCCTGTGCTGCATTGGAGGGGCAGAGGGCTCTTCTTCAGTGAAAGAGAAAAATTGCATTTCTGTTGTTAAGCATTAATGAAATTGAACTATTTATGGCAAGACAGTTGCTATAACAGTTAAGTTGCCAAAATGAGCAAAATTTTCAAGAAAGACCTAGGTCATTCTAAGTGGCAGCACAATTAGCAGGAGAAAAGTTCAAAGAATGTGTTAATTCATAAGCATATATATATATACACACACACACACACAAACATACACACACACACATACACATACATATACAGCCATGAGGATAATCAGGGGGCTATGAAGACAGGCTGAGAGAATTCGTGTTGTTTAGAACGGAGAAGAGAAGGCTCTGAGGAGACCTTATAGCAGCCTTTCAGTTCCTAAAGGGGGCACACAAGAGAACAGGAGAAGGACTTTTACAATGGGAACTAAGTGATAGGACGAGGGGAAATGGCTTCAAACTTAAAAAGGGTGGGTGTGGATAAGATATTGGGAGAAGATTCTTTGCTGTGGAGGTGGTGAGGCACTGGCACAGGTTTTCTGGAGAGATTGTGGGGGCTCCATCCCTGCGGGTGTTCAGGGCTGGGCTATAAAGGATTTTGGGTGACCCAATCTAGTGGGGCATGCCCCTGCCCATGGCAGGGAGGTTGGTATTTATTGATCTTTAAGGACACTTCCAAACCAAAGCATTCTATAATTCTTTGATTCTGTGTCATGCCTACTGTTATTTGTACAGAAGGAAAATAGGGATATATTTATATAGGTTGGGGTTTTTTTAGATACGTTTAAATTCACAAGTGCTTGATTTCATCAAGATGAAATGTGTATCATCAGGGCCAGGGTGGCTTATTTAGCCTGGACAGCACATGAAATTGCCACTGCTGGGATTTCTTAGTGAGACTCCATCTGCCAGAGGTCAGTGAGAAGCCAGACTGGGGTGCCAGACTCCCTGCTGCTCTTCCTGGCTCCACCCTGGAGACCCTCATGCAATATCTCTTGCCTGATTTTTTTAATATGAAATAAGAAGAACATACTTTGAGTCTGTGTTATGCCTTGGATTGTGTCGATGACAAACCCCTTCTCCAGCAGGCTATTTCTTGTTCTAAAACTATTTCTGAGAGGATCTACTAGGCACACCATTGGGATTGTATGCCTTTCCAACACAAAGATTACATATACTTTTGTTCTGAAGCTACAGTAAAAGTGTACCTTAAGTAATTCATTCTACACCCTGCCCTCCAAACACTAAAATGTCCAATGAAAGGACAGAAAGCCCTCAAAAGTTGCAGTTCAATCTGTGGCCCTGCAGAGATTACTCTCTTTCATCACCATTCAGGTTACTGAGGCTCAGGACGATTTCTTGTATTTGTTCCCTCTCCTCACTGATTTATCCTTCCCTTTGAATTATCCTACTTGACTCTAGTTATCCTAAAAGCCTTGTTGGCCTTTGGTATCTCAAGAGAAATTTAGGAAATTAGTTGCTGTCTCACTGAGCTGAGTGCTGATGCAAACCAGGTGTCATCCATGAAGAAAGCAAGAACAGTGCTAAAAAGAAAAATACTGAAGCCTAAAACTGATATAAAATGAATGAGAAAAGGCAGAACTGGACAAGGCTGTCTCTACTACCTCATTTGTGTTTTACTCCTCCACATGTTGCTTATGCAACATCTAACATTCCTTGCTGCCAGCAACAGACTAACCTGTCATGCATAACTCACTGTCCAGCATCACATCTTTAACTTGTGTCATATGAGATTATGGAAAAATTAGATGAAGCAAAAGGGAGCATTACTGCAGTCTTATATCAAAACAATATATCTTTGGAATCTAGTGCAGTAGAGTATATGTGTTTCAAGAAGTCAAAAACTATGAGAGAAATTGTTTTTAGGTGTTAATCAAATACATGAAACACTGATTTTGCCATTCTGAATCTCAGGATAAAATAGAGTCAGGTTTGAATATTTCTTTCTAAAATCTGTTGCCAGGAAAATGGGATCAAATCCAATCCATGACTTTGCTGAGGATGTGGATGGCAGAATTTCTGCTGGCTTAGATAGTTCTAGAGTTTGGCTTCTGGTTGGGATGCAGTAAGGGGGGCTGGTTTGCAGCCCTGGAAGATAGAGTTGCCTTCCTTTGTCCCGCTCGGAAGAAGTACATTGAATCTTATGTGGGGTGAAGAAATAGTTCTTAGTTATTTTAGAGACATTTGGACTGCATTTGTCCATGCTTCAGTGAGCAGCTAGATTAGTTTTGGGGTTTTGCCAATGATAGCTGATCTCTCACCATTAGTGTTTCAGACTAATATATTGGATTTTCATAATTCTGGCCCTCATCCCTTTATGTGTAAAATAAGTTTTCACATAATGTGTCTCCTCACTTAAATCCACAAGATATAATGAATGAAGCTAGAGGGGAAGGCAAGCAGGAGCAGGGGACAGGCTGTGAGAGAAGGTTAGTGGCAAGGGGCTCCCTGGAGAGAAGGAAGAGAACAAAGAGGGAAGGTGTGGGGCTCACTGGCTGCAGGATGCTTGAAGTAAGTTTCTTGAGACTCAGTTTCCTGCTGAATCTCAAGTTTTGATTTTTTTGGTTTAGGCATAACCTCTGAAAAAGTGTTGTTATCGGATAGCAAAAGTTCAGTCCACTTCGAAGACTAGACACACTGCTGTGGTAATGCAAGAGTTAATCGGTTAATCGGTTGCATAAATCCTCAGCAACTGAAAGAAACAAACAGGCCACTACATAGTTCCTATCTGTCTCTGCTGAGTCCTGAAATCATTATTTTGGCACAAAAAATGAGAGGGTGCAGAAAATGGAATTGCCCATTTTCCAGGGTAAAAGCACGCAAATCCTTGAACATTACGTCATACAAAAAACTCTCTGATGAATTCTTTGGCTTGTTCAAACTGCTGTTTTTCCAGGTAAAAGATGCTCTTCTAAATTTCATGTCTTTCACATACATCCACCAGAAATGCCATTGGCACTATCAATATGATTTAAGAGCCCTAATGGGCAGTATTGTGATTTTACCTTCTTCTTTAAGGGAAGATGGAAAATAATCACAAAATACTCATCCATTTATATTTTCTAGGTCGCACTGGAGGAGCCCAATGCAGACCAATGCAAGTTCTCTCTCCCATGGTAATTTTTTATTTCGTTTTTTTTTTTTCTGGAGGCTAGATGAGCATTTCCCCTCTTTTCTGCTGTAACAGGTTTCAGCTTTCTCCAGAAAGGCCCCATGCAGCAAAGGTGCTCTGGAAAGATGTTCTTCATCAAGCAGGTAGCATTCTGTAATACTCCACATCTCAAACATAAGCAATTTCAGAGGATTTTGTGTATTAACAAGGTGTTGGCAGATTATGGGTAGAGGTAGGATGTAACTTCTTTAGGGGCTGAGAGGTTTCCTTTAGAGGGAGCAATGCAGCCAGGCCATTGGAAAACCATCGGCTCATGCCCTACTTTTGCTGACTCCTATATATGAGAAATTCTGGTTTTAACTATGAGGAGAGTGTTGCCTGAAATATGACAAAAGTTCATGACTGTAGCAGAGAAGACAAATTGCTTTTAAAATGTGAGTCAATCAGTGCATGGAAGAGCTTTCCTTGGTGGGGTTCTGAGCTGTGGTGCAGGCAGTCCTTCCATCTCTGTTTTCATAACAATGAGCACAGCTAGTCACTGAACACCCTCACTCAGCCACTCGACGACAGAGGAAAAGCTTTTGAAGGATCCCCCTCTACTCTCTGCAGGAGAGCTGGGGGGTCCCTCTGAGAGCTCAGTCCCGGAGACAGCCTTCAAGATCAGGCTATTGTCTCCTTAAAAATAAAAGTTTACTTTAAAGTTGTGTACCCCAATTCCCTCACAACTAAAGATCCCTGAGAAAAATATTGACAATTTTCATGCTACAGTTGTTCTTTGTGGATAAATTGAACTCATTATTTTACCCATAGATTCTCAAAGTATTCCTATTTCATAAGGCGAAGATTCAGTTGATATTTCTTAGGGTTTTTATGCCTATATTGCATTGCTATTTCAGGTGTGCTGGCATGCTCTATTCAAATTTCTCTTATCCCCTTATGACTAATCTATGATGAAGACACTGTTGTATTTGCAAGGAGAGAAGCAGCTCTACAGTGAAGAAAGCCTCGCCAAGTGAGGCAGGAGGGAAAACAATACCTCAACACTTCTTGTCTGTCATTCGCCTACAATGCAAGCAATTCAATGAATATCTATTTGTATCATTCCTATTAAAATTTTCCATCTTAAAGGGCTAAGTTCTTTCCCCTACTGAGATTTCTACTTTATGGAAAGTTTGATGTCAAGGTCTAATTCTGTTTCTGCATCAGGCTCAACCTCATACCAAAAGCCACTTACTAAAAGCTGCCAGATAACTTCAGATTCAACCACTGACTGAAGATCTCCCTTGGACCCTAATGACGTTTTTCCCCACAGAATACCATTACAAGCTCTAAAAATTTTGCTGAATAAATAGAGAAGTAAAAAATACATAAATAAAAGGTATGTCAAGTCTAGGCCCTTTAATGAAGGACATAATAAAAGTCAAGGTAAGAGGTAAGAAAAACAGATGGTTAAAAGCAAGGAAGCAGTGGAGCTTCGACACAGAATCAAAGCTGATGTGGAAATATAAGCAGGATTAGCATCAGGTTTAATTATTATTAATGCAATACTTAGTCTTCATTTTCTGTCCCTGTCCAGACTTGTATTTGGTAAAATACTGTTGGGTAATAAGTACTGTTATCCTTGTTTCTTAGGGAGATTAAGCCTTTAAGTCTTTTTACAAAAGCTGCTGCAATGGCCGAGGTTAGAAGCCTTAAGCTGCCACATCAACCTCTTCACCATGGAATTGCTCCCATTTTGCAGACGTTCTTGGAAATCTACAATCCTTCCTGTCAGCAGCTTCTTTCATAGGAGGTGGACAACTGTTGAGGTAGGTGAGGACACCAGAGTGGTGACGCAGACCTGAACATCTACTGTGAGCCTGTGAAAGCCTTGTCTACTGCTCTTCAGCTGATTCCCAGCCTTACTTGCAGAGCCTGGCTACATCACAGTGCCAGCCAGCCTCACATCGTTCCACCTCGTGCATCCGAGAGCACTGAATCGAACAGGTAAGGTGTACAGTCATTGCTTATAGCAAATAGATGAATTGAGTACTGCCCTATATATCATCCACAAGTGGCACATCGTGAAAGAGGCACTATCAAGGCCCCAAGATATATATCCCTTGGCAGCTCTCCTTGACCAGACAAGGCTGCTTAATGGCTTCTCTCAGTGCTTACACTAACACTTCTTTGTGGGTGGCAGGAGAAATGTTCCAGCTCAGCAGCTCCTTCTTGTCCCAACTTTTAGGACACCTCTAACCATTACGGAGCTGTAGCCAGATATCCCAAACCTATCTTATACTTCCATTTCCACAGCCCACAACCCATGTTGTGAAAATCTTTAAATGCCAAACGACATTAAAAACACTTTACCTTCTAATAGGGGATGAAAATACAGAATGGGATGCTCTTTTTATATGTAATATAGAGTTGCTTTTTTGAATACTGCTTAGCAGTTAGAAATTCAATTACTACCTTGGCTTCCATCTATACATAATATAGAGTTGCTTTTTTGAATACTGCTTAGCAGTTAGAAATTAAATTACTACCAAGGCCATAGTGTAGTTCTTCCCTCACAGTCAGATGCTTGTATAGCACTAGTTGCATCAGCAGTTACTGACCATGCTGCACAATTGTGTGCTCCTTTGGGCTACCTGAGTAAATATATTTTGTGGCCTTAAGACACGTTTTATGTCTTTTTAGTACTGCATATTAATGTCAGTCCTAGAATTCAAAGTGGGACATTTGAAGTTGGATTTTACAGGGGATCAGGTTTTCTTATGGTACCCGGAAGCTATTTTGGGGAAATAACTATTGCCACTCCAAAGGGACTCTGAAATTTTTCAGATTTTCATGTTGCTGTGGGAATTGCTAGCAATTTGACGAATTATCCTTACATAGGAACATTCATATTAGAAAAATCATACAAGGAGTTTTTATATTCATACAAAAAGGACGTTTATGTTATGTTTTACAGTCTTGAGCTTTAAAAAAATGTTATTTTAGATTAAATTACTTTATCTTGCTTTCTAGTTCTTTTGTCAACATCTTTACTGTTGCACCCCACAATTGCTCTTTCTGCTGCATCTGATCTTTCGGACTTGCACTCAGATTCATATACCTCATATCCTATCATCTATGTCTTCCCAATCTTTTAAAATTGAAAGCCAGTAGCCACCACTAATTGATTTCTTCAAGTGCCCGTGCTAAAATTTTTGAATACCAACTTGTATGATCTCCTCCCTCTCAGTCCTCATATTTGGAGGAACTCTCTCACCTGCAATGAAGCAATGCTGAGTCAGGCTCCTGAGGCAACCCATCTTTATAGGAAGGCCTACAAAACCTCTGTGAACTGTAAATTATGATCATGGCTCCTCTGCCAGGAGTATTTACTCATAAAATGTTAGTTTTCCCTGTATCTGGCTGTTTTCCATCTGTTTCACTTCTCTGAGTAGAGCCCATTTCCAACTATATGTAGAGTCCTTAACACAGTGGGATGTCAGTTCATGACTAGAGGAGATATGTGGCTGTGTGCTGCACTACTACGAATAGCAAATTACACTTGTTATCTAGATATCTTGGCAAGCAAAACTGAAAGTTTCTCAGGCTAGGACCTGTCTTTTGTGCAGCACTTAAAATCACTTGCTTTCAAAAGATGTTCAGAAACCTCTAAGTAAATAATTTGTCTATCAATAATATTGATGCAGCAGTTTAAGTCATCAATATCTGTATTAATTTACTTGAAACAGTGAGGTTTCTGCTGTGACTACTTGTTTCATCACTTTTGAGTCTTTTCTTTCTGCTTCCTGCAGCCCATCCCTGCTTTCTGAGCACCTCCTGTGTAAAGTTGCAGTGGGAGGGAGAGCCCAGAACAGCTGTTACTTGGTTTCACAGCGCTCCTGCAGTTTTCCTTCTGCGTTAGAACTTTACTTTGATTAATGCACTGGCTTTTTTTTCTTGGGGGGCAAGAGGATATTTTAAAATATTGTAATTTTTTTCTGTCTTTCCTTCATTGGAAAAAAATTGTTTGAATCCAAACTGAAGTTATCTGTTGTGTGTATGGGACAGGAACAAAAGAGGAAGGAAACAAGGGGTGTAAATCCTGTTCTTTGCTTCTGACCTCGAGGGGAATAGGGAAGTTCTGCTGGAGTGTTTCTCCTTCCTAAGTGCCCACTAACCCTCAGCAACCTCACCTTATCAGTGATAATTCACTCTGGCAGCTTCTCTCATGGCAGATGCAGTTCACTGCTCTTGAAATGGCTGGCAACATCTGCAGCTGCCAATGGCAGTGGTTCCACAGGCAGCTTGTTAGATTTGGCACAGCTGCAGCATCAGCAAAATCACAATTGGTCCCACTGGTTTCCCACAGGTATTCTGAACTCACATTTCTGTGTTTTTCTTCTGGGGTGTGGCAAGCTATCCTACTTCAAGCACAGTTTCTATCATTGTACTTAATTTTTCTTTGTATAATGCCACATCCAAAGATCAGCCCAGTCCTTCAAGATGCTGCTAAGCACACCCAATCTGCTATGTACATTCCCTGAGGAAGGACAAAAGTTCATTTGTTTTCTGAGCAAGGCCCAAGTTCAACACTGGCTGATGTACCCCTCTCAAAGCCTGTGGTGCTAAGACTTGAAGTGAATAAGGCCTATTTTTGTCTTTGTCTTGTGAATTCATTCAAGAGCAATGACTTATGGCAGTTCAGCTGGAATTTGAACCCAATTGGCAGTGAAATTGAGGTACAGGTAGGTTGATTGAAGAAAATCCTATCACCTTCCTGTCAGTGTAGCTAGACTGGCTTGGTTTGTGGGCAATAGCCCTAGGTTGTTTTGGCCCAGTAAATGGCTTTGTTTTGGCAATATTTGTGAGCTTTCTGTCTGAAAAATAAAAATGTGCTCTCAAGGATTGGGATGATGACACTATTTTTGAGCAAGGGAAGTGGAAAGAGATTTTATAAATCCTCACACTTACTTTCTCTCCTCCCCTTCTGTTACAATCCCTGATCAGCTTTGGCTGGGAGATAGCTGACCAGCCACAGGTGAAACTGGGTCACTTTGGGATTCAAGCTTCCCATGGCAGGATGCCACATTTCACAAGCTTGGAATTCATTGTGTGGAGGGAAGTCCACACCTTTTTCAGGACGTTTGGAGCACAGGGCCATTGCTATGCTAATTTAGACAAGAAATTTTGCTGCAACAAAAAGGATTTTCATCACTTGGTCCTAAAACAGCGACACATTCTGTTCCCCGACTGTTGGATGGTGAGTGTACCTACACAGTGTTACCAATGTGCTTGGCGTCCTTCAATATGCATGAAGTGTTGAAGAGAGTGGTAGTTTCTGGGTTTTGTGCTTCCTAAGTTGAAAAGAATGTGGGCTGCTCTGCGCGGCTAGGAAAGACACAAAATATGGCCAGTCCACCTGGAGTTTGTATTTGCAGAGTTTTGGAGTATGCTTTATTCATTTGTGCATAAATGGCAAAGGGCCCATGTTCCACTGAAAAGCTTTGGAAATCACTTAGAATGTTGTCCCTCCAGACACTGGTCAGGGTAGATCCAGTTTAGGGAAATACTGTGTCAACTTCCTGTCATAGATGAGCAATTGCTTTCTGTTGTTTGCTTTCTTCAGACATTAGGTTCTCAAGGCAATCTGAGTGAAGAGAGCTCGATCCTGGTCAGCTCTCCTGGAGCTGATAAAGGTCCTCTGTATGCAACAGTGCAGCAGTGTGTGTGTGGAAGGAATGAGGAGAGAGGCTAGCAGAACAAGCCTTCTGTCCTTACTTTGATTCAAAGTTGGGAACTATTTTTCCAACCTTATAATGCAAAGCCACCACACAGCATAAATCTCACAATCCAGATGTTTTTGGCAGCATTTCCACAGCAGGTCAGGGAGGCCCACAGCATTTTCCATAGCTTACTCCTGCCAGCATCAAGTGTGTCTTTCTGGTGTGGCCTGGACCTTCCCATCTTTACTTCAGGGCAATGCTGTAAGGGGCTGTGACAGTGCTACAGCGTGGGAGCTGTGGGCTGCACCTTTCCTTTATTCCTCTGAGGGAGAACGCGACCTTTCCCAGAGCTCTTTTCTGGCTGTCCAAATGCAGGATGGGTAGGATGTCCATTGCCCCACACAGGGCAACTGAACCCTGCACACACCATCTTTTCCTGGCTATCACTGTTGTTATCATATCATGTGTTTGTTGATTACATCCAGATTCATCTTGTTCCTGGCACAAAAATGGCTCTATGGATAAAAAAGTAAGGACATAACTAGCAAGACTTAACACCAGGTTTTTAGAGACATTTTTGGACAAAAGTTGCAAATAGGATAAATATAGAATGTAATTTTTATTTTTACTTAATGATTCTTTTTATCTGTTTTCTATATCTGCCACCTGCATTCTTCTGACATGTCCTAGCTGCAAAAGCTGGGGCTCCAGATATTTCGTAGGGCTTCCAGATGGCTCCCGAAGTTTTATATGACTCTACCTACCCCCTCTGACATTCTTTCTTGTTAAGATTTGAGTACAAATGGAAATATTCCAGATGGCTTTAGCTGGAGCCAAGTGCCTTCAGTACTTCAGAGCTACATAGACAGCCCACTAACTAATTGTCCCTTCTCAGTCTGCTCATGTTAAATTCCTTGGATTTCTTTTGGGGCTACAAATATATTCTTCTGTGATATACAATATCAGTAAGTTATACGTTGTTCAGTGACACCCGTATCTCCAATTTCTTTTAAAAAGTACATATAGCACATTTAATAATAGCATGAATAGCAGACCCAGCAAGACATCTGCTTTGCCCAAATATGTCTGGCACTTTCTTCCTCTTTGCCTCTGAAATCCCATGGTTCTTGTGTGGCAGAGTATACCTTGTGCTTCTATAAGAATTATAGACAGTCCTCATGTAAACCAAGGTATAATTTCAAGATTTCCATTCTGGCTTTCATAGTGAATAATGATGTATTCTGATAGTGATTCATTACTGGAAAAGCAAATTTGGAGATATGGCTTTAGAATGATTTATGCTGAGGCCTGCCTAGGATTTTTAGGGCTTAATTCTCTTTACTTTTACTGTTAGTTGTAGCAACGTTTCCTATCCCTTTTCATGTGCTTCTCCATAGAACTCTTAAGTATGAACATAATGGAATGTCACTCCAAAGTCTTCAAAAGTCTAAAACTAACATCTTCCTAGCAAAAAAGAAGCTAATTCCTAACCAAGGGATGCACCTGAATGCTTCACAAATCCTTTTTTCCACACTGCTACCTAAGGAGTGCAGAGTGGCTTGCCTCATTAGACTTCAAAGCATGACACAGAATATAGGAGATAATATTAGCAGGACAAGTTTTTCTAATGGCATGTTTTTCATGTTTAAAAAGTGATTTTGTACTCTACAGAAGATTTAATCAGGAGAAAGTACCAAGGTTCATGCAAATAGAAAATAGCATTCGATTTGTCTGTTATAAGAAAAAGACCTCTTTCTAGTCTGTTCTGAGCTATCCAAGAGAACAACACAGAATGGAGAGTAAACTCTTCTAGTTCTTAGACCTGAAAGTGCAGAAATCACGGCTGAAATGTCAGAGAAGACAGAAATCAAAGTATTTTACAATCTTTAAGGTGAAGTTTACATGCGCCTTATTTAGCCTACATAGAAAGAAAACCATGTCTGCATTATTTGAATGCATGCTTTTAGAGGTAAAACATTCATCAGCTGCTTTGTTTAAAGATGCTATTAGCATTTTGATAATTAATGTATAATTCCACAAAGCTGATCATGCCACTTTATATTCCCGGAGAAAAATGCTGAGATGGACATGAAAAGTTATACACTGGCTGGCAAAAGAGAATGAGCATGGGATGAAGCCAAAGGTGAGAAAAAACAAAGCTGATGGAAAACAGTCAGGAAAATCATGTCCACTAGCTCATGCTGACTTGCACATGGCTATAATCTGTGATTCCTAAGTCTTCCTATCCCCAGTGAACAGATTTCTATACTAGTATACCCCTATCCTTACTAGAATTAGTTTTCTAAGTAACAAGTTAATGCTGCTAGGTGTTCCTCGGTTCCCTTCCTGTGCACCTCAAGTGGCAGATCATTGTGTGGTGGATTTCCAGTCCTGGTGGTGACCTTCCTCAGCATCAATACAATTCCACTTGAGAGAGTTTCTGTTTTGAATTTGCTGTTTCTTCAGTTCATGTCATTATACTGATAAAGTAATATACAAGCACTACCAAAAAGCAGTGTTAAAAATTCTGTTAGACTGGAAAAGTCCACTACTTAAGAAATGTTGAGAAATTTAGAAGCACGGTGGCACTGTGGTACAGCTTACGCCACATTACAAATGTATGGCAGTAGTGGACCTTCACATGAGTCCCAGCATAAGAAGATCTAAATTCCCAAGAAAATTTTGGTAAAGGCTTGTGAAGCTGTCAGGCACCAAATTCTACTGACCTCTGGTTTTGGGCTGGTAAACCTCTTCTCAAACCTGTTGTCACAGCACCTTTTATCGTACCGGGGATTTTTATTGAAAAGTGGAAGAAAGTTTGTTAAATTAATAAAAGGAATCTACTGTATTAATTGAAGTGAGAGCATCTACCAGCACAACTCTGTAAAGCTTTATGTAAAAGCCTTGCAAGTGAACTAGAAGTCAGACTGAACTGTGCCTCTGGCAGTGGGAGCAGAGGGAAAAACAGCTCTTGACCTGATTTTCGCTCCCTCTTGAGTTACCTTACAGCCATGCAGAAGCCAGGTAGACTGTGAATGTCTGCAGACCAGACAGGAAAAGAGTACTTATTTTGAACCAAATGTTCTCAACGCTTGACAACACACTTTGCCAGAAATTTTGCTTTTCTTATACAGGAACCAGGTGTGGCTTATGATACAGTGATAAAGTCTTTGATTAGACAAAATGTGACGAAAGCTCTGCACATGCTAGAATAGAGCTAAATATCTCTGCCTGTGACACAACCTAGTTTGCTGCCTAGGAGATAGGGAAAAGAGGAAAGATTGTCACAGAAGGCAGCAGATGTTTTTCTTATCTATATATCCTTTAGATGGCCTCATTACAGTAGTGTCTTGGTATATTGTTCTTCCTTGTGAGGATTCTCAGGATGTAAGGAAGTGGTATTTTACCCATTTTTAAGGAAAATTTAGGTGCAGGGTATGAACAACATCTGTGGCATTGTAAAGGGCTGACCCCAGCTGCTCAGTTTCTATTAATCTAGCTATGGACCTTCCTCAGTTCTGTTTTTGCTTCTTGTATTTGCAGCTCCATGCATAAGTTTAAGCATCTGCAAGGAAGTTGTCTTTCATATGTGTAATTAAATTTACCTAAAGTACAAGATTCTTCTGTAAAAAACAATCAAAGAGGAGAAAATAGAAGAATCAAGTATGTAAAATCTTATTTTGACTTCTCTGGGCTCATTGTGGAAATCTAATTGCATAAATGCAAATTCTTCTTCTCCAGACCTAGTATTATTCAAGCAAGAATGATAGATTGTGATTGTTGCACTGTGTTTCTATTCACACCTAACCAAATTTTATAACTCATCTTCCAATTTCTCCACTAAGCATGAACTGTTAAATTCTTTGTGGACTTTTCTGTGCTTTCATCACCACAGTGCTCCACCATCAATTAAGAAGGTTGATCCAGACTCCCAGGTTTGAGTGCCCGATCGTGAGTAACTTGTGGTTGATATCTTCCAGGCTTCAACTCCTTCCTCCTACTTCTGTGTGATACTTTTGTAGTCTCAAGCAAGCAAGCAGTATATGAGGAATATGATCCATGATTGTGAGTAAAAGTTTTAGTCTACATTGTATAAAGGATATTTTACTTATTCAGAAAGATGTGGTCTTGAAACAAGGGATTTAGGCAGAGTGGTGTTGTTTGAATCCCATACTACAGTTCTGAAACCTCCTAGGTTGGTTTCCCCCCAACTTTTCCGTGCCCAAATGTCTTAGGGAGTTTATCACTCTAGAAGCTGAGGGTCACTGAGGGTTTTACTTCTGTACGTGCCTCAGCTATGATGAAGAGCAGATTGTTACCTGGCTTATTCCTGAGCTGGCTTTGAATTGGGAAATGGGTTTGTGGCAATTAACTAATTTTTCTCAGTAATTTGTAATTGGTAGACCCTTCTTGTCAACAGCATATGTGAAGTGTTACTTCAAAACCATGTAAACTGTCTGAGAAATTGGAGCCCAGAATTCATTGTCAGTCCAAGTGGTAGGAACTTAAAGTTACTGTTTTTCAGATCTATTGTATACAGAACAGTGGACTTGGTGTCCCTGGGAGAGTGAATGTGTTAAGAATGTCTCTGAGGTTATGGATTAACTTTAACCATTTCCAAACTCTTTTGTCATCTGAGCAGTCACCTCCATTGTGACCTGCTGTTTCTTGCTCCCT
Source organism: Callaeas wilsoni (assembly GCA_013398955.1). NCBI lineage: Eukaryota > Metazoa > Chordata > Aves > Passeriformes > Callaeidae > Callaeas > Callaeas wilsoni. The sequence continues at coordinate 45,236 of VWPU01003955.1, forward strand.
TGAGCATATCAGCAAATGAGGTCAGATGACAGCAAGTCTCCAAATACTTATGTATTCCCCACTCTCAAAAGATTGTGGGCATGAAACTGACAAAAAGCAGGAGCAGAAAGATAATCAGCCTGAAACCCGACTGTGTTTTGAGAAAAATGTTTGAGCTCTGTCTTGGCCAGCTCTAATTTAATTAGAGGGAGGATGCTGCTCCTGTTGTCTTTGGATGCCTTTTATAGCTGAGGTTGGGGTGAAGGAAGGTTAAAGCTGCTGTAGTGTAAATAATGTAACAGTATTTCATCTTGACTTGGAATCTTAAAAAAAATATTATTAAATGGCCATCCTTATATGATAAGAATCTGTTCAAACAGTACTATTTGTTGAAAGAATTTTTGTCCATTTTTCACTGGGTGTGCTTTGTGAAGTTAAAATTTCAGAAATATTTAATATAAAACACATAAACAGCAAGGCATTGAGCTCTTGTCTTTGGTATATTCCCAGATTTTATTTGTTTATACGTTGTCATTAAAAAGAATGTAAAAACAAGTTCCGTCCAGGAAAACATCCAATTATAATTCTACCATAAATATTCAAAACATCACTTTATATTAAATATTTAAAGTGTCTGAAGTGTAGACACTGGGTTTCAACACCATTTTTATAAGTCTCAAATCATGGTAAGTGTGTAACTAGTGGTAACTTGGACTGAGACCAAGCTACAGCACCCAGAGACATTGCATTTCACATCTTGTAATTTTGGGACTGCCCATGTGCTGCTCCAGTGCGTGACCTTCCTTGACAGGACCAAAGTTTACAGGGCAGAAGATCCTGGATTTCCCTGTTCTGGTCCAATTCTGGCTTTTGTCATTTAACTACAAGTCAAAGTTAAGAGAGAGAGCGTGTGTTATGATGGTAAATGCTGGATGGCATGCTTCTCCCTTAGCTAAATTAACATGGAACAACATAAAACTCATTACATGAGTCAGCCAATGAGTCAGCAGAGTAGCTAGTGGTGAAAGCGGAAGCCTACAACTGATAGACATGACTTAAAACTGAAAATCCACAATCTGTTTTTTTAATGAAACTTCAGAGATCTCAGGAAAACAACTTAACATGATTGCCCAGGCTAGCAAGAAACCTTCTCTTTTATCACATAAACACTCCTCTGAGTGAACTGAACCAGAAAAGTATATCCACAGAGAGCTCATCTACTACTGGGGGGAGTTTACACATGCTTCATTTCATTATATTTTTTTCTATGAAATGAAAATATCTATGCTTGAGTGAAATGATCACACTGACACCAGCTAACCCAATTCATAATGCTTGGCTTCTATTCAGTATGAAATCCTAAGAGGAACAGAAAACAAGAAGATAATGACTGTGTAATCAATAAATTTTCTTTTTCTTTTTTCAAAAGGGAAGACTAAAACTCTGTTTGAGAAATATAACCATTCGTCTTTAAAATTTGCCATTAGCGATGTTCAGTTAGGTAGTATCAAATGCATCTTATTAAAGTCTAATTTTATACATTGACAATACCAGGGCAGAGCTGCTAAATATTGAAAACAACAACAATTTAAGATCAGCATTTTAGAAGAGATTTTTAAACAGAGGAGCTCCTGTTCTAGGCTGTATCTTATGCTGTTTGTACTTCTGGAGTTTAAAACTGCAACTTCACATACTACGAAAAAAATTTCAAACAGAAACAGAGTTCAGAAGTCCTTTCCTGTGTTGGGACAAAATATTCCATAATTAATTATTGTCTAAATGATAAACCTCAAACATAAGAATATTTTGGCTAGAGAATATATCTGTGCAGGTAGGTATCAAGGAGAGAAAAGATCTCTATTTCTGTTTTTCTTGTCCTGATAAAAGATTTTTTTTTTAATACCAAAATTTTGACAAATGTTTTGTGATATTTGTCAAAGAAATGTACTCCTCAATGAGGACAAATATCATCAAACAGTTTAAAGAAAATCAACTTCCTTGAATGTCCAAGGAAGCTTGCATTACTGCCCAGCTCTTTTGTGAAGACATTTTCTTACTTGGATTGTGAATGTCTTGATTGTTTTGCTGGAACCTCAGGTGTCTGGCATCAGCAATGCCCTGCTTTGTCATCTGTGGTAGTGCTCTATTTCAGGTTCTTCATAAATAGCAGATAGCTCACACACATCACTGGTGCTGCTGGAGCTTATGAGGGGGAAATTGATGCACATACCTGACTGTTGGGGAAGTTGTACTGGACCAGTTGAGTAGCATTAAAAGGTTTTAATTTTCACCCTCTCTGGACAAAGTGGGAGAAGTCTCCCCCAACAGAACTGGTTATGAGCTAAAAATGCAGCTGGGTTTGGGAGGTGAGTGGTACATTTGCCTAGATCTCTGTGATAACTAATTTGGAAACTGTTCTTATGGTGAGAGTGACTGAACACTGGAGCAGATTGCCCAGGGGAGTTGTAAAGTCTTCATCCTTGGAAATAATTCAAAACCTGACTGGACAAGACCCCGAGCAACCTGCTGCAGCTGACCCTGCTCTGACCCTAGTGGGTAGACTACACACTCCAAAGAGGTCCTGACCAATCTCAGCTGCTCTGTGTTTCTGTAAAGTACTAGTAGTCCTGGGTAGCAGCTATTCCTGCACTAGCTCCAAGAGCATCTAGTGGTTCTTCCACTCAGCAGGGTAGTAGACTCATTTAAGGCCTTGCTGTCTTTTATGCACTGTATAAAAAAGAATGTCCCAAGAGACATATTAAAATTAAATATCAGGTTTCAATCCCTGCTAAAGTTTCATGGTCTTAATTTTAACAGAAATTTAATTTACAGGTTTTTTGTGAATTTTTCAGGGTATCATTATCAGGACCTAGTCGTGACAGGCAGTGTTCAAACACAAAAATAAGAGGACTGCTTATCCCTCAAAAAATGCAGTTCAAGCATAAAACAGAGAGATGAAGAAGAAATGCCTGGATAACACAGGTAGATATAGTTAGCAGCATTAGGAATTTAAACATTATCACATTTTTGTAGGCATTTTGTGAATTTAGAGAACATTTCCCGAGCATGGAGGAAAGAGATCAATGTGGAAGACAGCACAGTAGTTCCTGTCTGATAATGTAAAAAATGAGTGTTAGTGGCCAGGAAATGATCCAGTAATTAAATTGCACAGAAGTGAATGATTGAATGAATATGAGAAGAAGGTCAGTGCAAGAATAAGGCAAATACCCAGGGCAAAGAAGCAAACAATGTTAGATATTAAATTAATAGGAAATTGTTATGAAATATGTGTTCATGTCAAAGGGACGGAAATCCATAATTGTAGAGGGAAATGGCTGAGAAGGGCTGGTAATGTCCAGAAGCTAGAGATTGAGACAGCTGTGAAAAGAAGGAGAGAAGAGATGCAGAAAATAATTTTCTTTCTACATTTAAAAACTGATGTAGTAGTCATACTTCCAGAAGCATCCTTCCAGCATCTGGAGATCACTGTCCCAGTTTGCCAGATCTGAGGGGATAGCTACATCCCTGAGGGCTGTGCAGAGCTCCCGTGTCAGGAAAGGTAGAGATGGCTGAGCCAGGATCTGGTCCCTGCAGGCATGTGTCATGTGGCTTTGGATCTTTGTCTTTTCAGGCCAAAATAAGACAAATATTTTATTAGCTAAGTATCATAGTAGTTAGCTTATGTCCTCCTTTATATTGCTAAGCATTGGCTACAAAATATACCACACCCATGTCACTTAGCCAGCAGACAGACAAGATATCATGCATATGGGAAGGATACTTGAGATTAATGTGAGCATTTTCTTGAAGAAAAGCACTGGTTTATTCATTTTAATAGGTAGGTTGTTTAGAAAGAGCCAAGGAAGTAAACTATACCTATGTGTAAAGTATGCTCCATGTCAAAGATTGTTGTTTGCCATATTTGTGTTTATATTATGGTGCTACCCAAAATAATAGAGTTCCTGAGATATTAGTGCTGATGGTAGGATAAATAGGGTCACTGTATGAGCTGATCTGTTTGGCTGCCCATTTCTGAACTTACCACAGAAGTTGTTGCCTGTGTCCTGTCCTCACTGTACAGCTGAACTGTCTGCATTTGTCTGAGGACACACAAGGAATGGGGCGACTGGGAGAGGCACAATTCCTCTCTGCTTCCCTCATCCAGAGCTTTGGTGCAGAGTCCATGCATTGCTTCAGTCGCAACAGCAGGTCCCAAAATCCAGCTTTAGAGGCATCTGAAATGTTATCCCATTTATCACAGGCCCATCTCCTCATTGTATTAATTTTTTTCAGTAAGAGATGTGGCACTTGCTGGCTCCTGCACAGGGTGGTGAGCTTTATTCAGTTCTGCAGCAGTTAGATCTCACCACCGCCTTTGTTTTGGCAGGATATTTTGTCATCCAGTGCTCCCCCGGCAGCACGTGTGGTGGCAGTGCTGTGGATTTACATTTTTGCAGCATCTGTGATGGATTTCCATAAAAGCGTAGACGCTGGGTGAGGCTGTTACAGCCACTGCTGGGGGCTGAGGGTCAGCAGAGGCACTGGGGAATGCCCACAGGGATCTCTGGTTGCTATGGCAACGTGAAGCCCCTCACCTCAGGAAAGCTAATTTATGGTGTCCGTAGTCGTCCAGCTCCAAACACCTGGAAGGGGCAGAGGTGTGCCTCAGGTGTGCAAGGTGCCTGTGCCTGTCATTCACGTGCAGGTTCTCACGGCCCGGGGCCTTGGCATCCGGCGCCCTGTCCCCAAGGGGCCCCTCTCAGGGAGCCCTGGAGCGGGGATGTCAGGCCCGCAGTGCTACGTCCCCACTGTCCCGGGTGAGGACAGGGCAACACGGGGACACCCCCACTGCCCTCGTCTACAAGGGCACCTGGCTGCAGCACCCAGTTTCGACGGGGCAGGGCCACGTGGAGCCATGGTTTCCACCTGTCCCTGGGCTGCAGAGTGTGCTGTCCCAGGCTTAGCAGAGCCTGCAGATCTGCCCCTTTGCCACCTGGGAAGCTCCACTGTTCTGTTCTTCTGCTAGAATGTTAGCTTTTGGTCTCTAGAGGAAAATTGATGCTTTGATTAAAAAAAAATAGATGATTAAAACTTTTCTATACAACTTTAAAAAATCCCCAAAACTAAACAAAAGCAAAACTAACAAGAACTAATTAAAATAGTTGGAAATTGCTAGCCCCAGAACAACACTGGGGAAGATGGATAGGTTTACTGAAACCAGAGTCAGCACCATGCTCTCCAGGCCTATGAAGTCTAATGAGATTTTTTTCACCTCTAAGACTTAGAGATAAAGATGAGCAAACAATGGACTATGCAGATTTCTCTTAGTTTAAGCTCAATTACAATATCTCCCATTCTTGTTTCATCTGTTTCCTGCTTTGTTATAACGGTCCTCCAAAAGTACCTTCATCTCTGTCCAGGCATTAATGTTCTTTTATGAACAGTCCTGCACATTTTTATAACATCCTTTAAAGATGTCAATTTAAGGTCTCTTTATCTTAAAAGACTAAGGTGTTGCACTTAAAGTCTTAGTGGGGCAATGAAAACTGAATATTTTAGATTCTTACTAGGGTCTGGATTGCAATAGATTTGTACTCAACTGGGCATTAATTCTCCATGATAATGCTTTTGATCCTTCTAACACCCGGTATGTTAGCAAACTCATGCCCATGAGTAGTATCTTTGACTTACACAGAGGTACATGCACAGGAATGAGTTTGAAGTTCCAGATAATCATTTTCTATGGTGTTATTTGGCTTATCTTCATCAGTTATGAAACACTTTAAAGGCCATTTCAAGAATGGGGTCTGAAATCTACCATAAACTACTTCAGGTGCTAGGTTCCTTTCTCCATACTCACTTTTGCTCCCCCTGCCCTCATCCAATTTGTTCAATATTTGTAATTGCATGTGGTTTATACTCCTTTGGCTTTAACCACATCCCATTTTCTCTCATGGTACAGGGAAAGAAAAAGAGAGAGGTAGTATTTATGAGTTAATCCACAAAGTGAACTCAAGAAACAATCCCATCACTGCTTGAGAGTACAGCAGAGAAGAGTACAGAGCAGGGCAGCAAAGCAGAGAAGCAAAGAATGGAACAGAATAACAAACCTCAGGAGGGCCAGAAGGGTGTTTTCTCTCCTGTATGCAATGAACTGCATCCCACACTGAGGAGACATTTATGCCAGAAGATTAGAGATGACCAGTTTAATTCACTCTCCCAGAAAGCTAGATGTCCAGAAGATATTAAACTCCTAGAGTTTTTATAGAAACCTGATAAGTGGATAGTGAAGAATGGTCTCCATTGTTGTCCGATGTAAGGTAAGGCTGCGGAGTGAACTCAACACTCACCCTCCACCTTTGGCCTCCTGGCTGACAGTCAAAGCATGTACTTTCAAGCCAGTCCCTCTTCATTCTGCCCCTTGCCCCTTTAGAAATTATGTGACTTGTAAAGAAAACAGAAAATATACTAGGGAATAGGAGAATAAATATAAGAGGGTAGCATATGTGGGAGAAACTGGAGGTATAAGGGGATGGAGCTGGGACAAAGGACAGAGACAAGAGGTGCAATGGGGTTCTACAGAGAAACCAGAACTCTGAGTCAGCTTCTAAACTTCTACTTATTACTTGGTGTATAGGTATTGGGGGGGGGGTTTGGGTTGGTGAGAAATGTTAATCTTTTATATTTAATGGCTACAAAAAAAAAGTTGAAACTTCCAAAAAGAGATTGCTTTTCGAGGACTGAGTAATGAGACCAAGGTTTTTTTTCAATAATAGGAATCTTACATAGGTTCAGCTGGCTTAGGTTTATCTGATTTTTAACATCATTCACTGCAGTGCTAGAGGTCTGTGCTCTTAGGACCTCGTGACTGAAAGCACAGATGTTGAGCTAAGGTACAATGAGAGAGTAACCAAATTAAACAGATTGTTTTTTGTTGGTTGGTTGGTTGGTTGTTTTACCACATATTTAAAACCAAGGTTCTTTTGTTGGTTTTGTACAGCTCTGTTCAACAAAATCTTACCCTTTTCAATACAGTCAGGTCTGGAAGATCTGTTTAACAGTAACAGGATGACACACAAAGTAACCATTTACTGCCAAGATGGAAATATCAAAAGAAAATATGCCTGTACTGAATTCTGCTCTTTTACAGTTATTTTCTTGCATTTAGTTACTTATGGCAGAAAATAAACTGCAATTTTATGGGATCTGTGAATCTGGTTGCTGAGCATATCTGAAAGTCAGAGCATATATTTAGTACTTTTAGATATTCAAAAGTATTCAGCCCAAGGACTCCATGCTTAAAAATATTGGCCAATATACACATAATCATGTAGGGATGGAAAGAATGCATTCTAACAAATCTTTAATCTCTGAAAAAAACCCAATAGTGCCAAAAAGATTTCTATATAATCCAAATTCAGTTTGTTCTTGAAAAGCTGTCTTGAAGAAGAAGATGAGACACAGTTCACACTCATATCTCAGGCTTAAATAACCATTCTGATAGAAAGATCTTACGTTAATTTACTTCCAAAATCTTGACTTATAGTACTTTTCAAGGGATGATGTGCTTATAAAAAAGCAAGTGAGTAAGGAACATGGATATGTTGGTTTGCGGGAGTTTGAAGTGTACATTTTCCATGTGTGTCTGTCTGTGACAAAAGCAATGAACCATGTTTACAGCTCTCAAATTAACTCATTCTGTGAAGAGAAAAAGCAAGCAAATGAGAGCTCTATCAACTGGTACTGACAGCACCAAAACAGTTTTGAAGGTTTGCCCACTGCCAGAGGAATGGCCTAAACCTCTTCTTCTAAATTTTAGTCATAGAAAGCTTGCTGCCATAATCAGCCCTGATCAGCAAGATATTTTTGGTTACATGCTTCTCTTTCAGGTTTTCTCTATGCATCAAAAAAGTAGGCAGAGGGAACAAATATTTTCAAGAATAAATACAATAGAGAATTTATACTCCTCTTTCCCCCTTTCCATGGTAAATGCCCTTTATGACCTTATGTTTCAGACCATTAACATGGAAAGATTTTAAATATGGCACAGTCTAGTCACCCAGAAGGTTAACTAAGTCAGCTTCATCCTATGATTTTTTCTAGTCATAATGTTAATATGTGGGGTTTTTTTCTTTCAGGCTTTAGCATGAGTAAGCTGAAATGATCAGATAAAGTTCAGATTTTCCATACCTTTCAATTTAAGGAATTGATTTCCTTAATTGCAGTTATTAGTTTTTCTGCAGGATGCCATGGCAAATATGGATATGCAAGAAAATGACTGTGTAATAGATATAATGACATGCAAGATAATAGTGTAATCAGTGGTGTGAGCTGGTCTGTCCCTTTCCCTCTCAAAAGTGTTAAGCAAACCTTTTCCAATCAGGATATCTCAGCCCTTTGAAAATCACAACAAAACTAGTATTTTGGTACCTAGGCACAAGTTAAAGAGCTTAACTTCCTTTTTTTTCTCTTTTTTCCCTTTTTGATTATGGCTTTCACTGATATTACTCAAATACCAGTGTGTTTCTCTTGGAGTGGCTCTTTGAAATGCCCAGTTATCAATATGCATTGGTAAAGTTGACATGAAGTAGCAAACAGAATGTATGAAGCAAAGAAGCAAACATGAATGTATGAAGAAAAGAAAAAGACAAGTAATGAAGAGAAAGGAAAACAGCTAACCAGCTCGCATTAATTGTCCTTTTTTGGAGATGTGAACTTGCAGAGCACTATTGCAAAAATCTCTTTTGAAGTATTGAATACAAATTACAGTAAAGTAGGTATGGAAATATTTACAAATGTCAAAGCTTGGAAGTCAGATTTAGGACCTCAAAAAATATTAGTCCAAACAAGATATTTGTGGTTCATTGTCAGGTAATTTTGCCAGTAGGAATGGAAAATATTTTATTTGTTAAATGATGACTTAGAAAGTTCTGCAGCTCCAAAATACCCAACTTAATGAATATTGTAGCCTTCTCTTGAAAGAAAAATATCTTATTTCTAATTAACAAAGAAAAAATTTTGAGTTACTCTTGCTTGAAATCACAATTTAGCTTGTTCTCTAATTAATATCTGCAATTAAATCAAAATATATCCATTCTGTAACATCTTTATTTCTCAGGGAAAAGATATTTGATCAGTATTAGGCATTCAGATTAACAATTAACTTAATTTAGCAATGTATCTGGTTACTGTGTACTGTCTATTAAAAAACCTAGGTAATAAGATCAGCAGAATTTGATAAAGTGCTGGTTATTAAATAAGCAGCAACAAAATATAATCCAAATATGACAATATTTGAAAAATCCAGGGCAAAAGGATTTATGTGAACAGTTTAATATAAATGTATCCTCAAGATAAATACTAAATGAAATGCGCAGATCAAATTTGCTATGCAGAAAATGCTTTCTTTCATTTTGAAATAACAAGATACAGTGTCAAGAACCTCTACCTTCCCTTCCAGCTAATCTATGGCTCTCATCTCATTGGTTTGGTGAGTTAGATAAGTACATGCCATTTTTCAAATACTTGAGAGGTTTCTATTTCAGAGGGACTATTCTCCCAAGAGGGTTCAGCAGAAACTGTTTCTTACTGATCTGGTTCTTCTGGGCTTGCTGCCTTGCCCATTGGAGTCACTGGAAATCTAAGCCCATGTCTTTTCCTCTTTTTTTTTTTTCCCCCTAGAAACTTGAAACAAGATTTAGGTAGCCTTTTGGCCCACAAATTCAAACTTGTATTGTAAGAAATACAAGTGCAACTGCAGTTCCTTCTGGGGAGTAGCTAACCTCCATGATTTTTCCATTCCTGCCCCGAGATTTTCAGGTGTGGATATGTCCAGCTCAGGTGATGCCTATGTAGGTACTTCCCACCCAAACACTAGCCAAGTGCTAAACTAGGCTAGTGGTAGTCTGTAACTTTGTCTCCCAGAGGGTCTGGTGCTGTAGGAATGCTCACAATCCCTGGAAAAAAGACAAAAAATATTCTTTCATTTTTGCAATATGGAAGTAGTAATCTCCTTTTATCTGAGAGTGTATAGCTGGGAAAGAGTAGATCTCCTAGTAATCTGAGAGCAAGCAAGTCCACACTCTTTGCCCTGACAGGAAGCTCAGTCTCTGGGCTCTACCAGATGTATGTATCTGCTGGGTACAAGGGGAACAGGTTATGTTGGACCATACTTCTAACCTGAACTTTATATTGAATTTTCCTCGGCTGATTTGAGACCCACCAACAGTGCCTGTGTTAGCTCTGCAGATAGGCAGGAGCTCTGGCTTCACACAGGGTCTTGCTGGGGTCTCACAGAGCTGCGCTGTGCTCTCAGGTGCTGGATTTCACACCCAGCTGCCAAGATCCTGGGAGTGCAGAGCAAAAGTGAAAACATAACCAAGGTTTCTGTTCACAGGGTGTTTATTTATTTAGCTCGTTAGTTATTCCTACAATTATCTGGAATAATTGAGGTGGGTTTTTTTTGGAGAGGGTATGACAGAGGTATGCTTTATAGTAATAAATCCTTATAGCCAAAACTAACCCCTTCATGGAAAGGTTTATTTCTTCTTTCAAACACTGCTCCTCCACCTTCCACACCCCTCTGCCAAAAATAACTTTGGAAGCAGTATCCTGAATGACCAAGTACAAGAAATTTCAGATCTCAGCTGGCATCAGACCAGGAGGCTGGGAGATGTACAAAGCAGATCTGTAGTCTTGGTGCTTTGTATATGTTAACACCTTCATGTGGGTTCTGGCGACACTTTGGGTTGGTTTGCTCTCCATCTGGCTGGCTGCAGAGGAGTGGGTGAAGGTTGCTGGTACCTGCAAGGGGAGCAGGGCCAGTTCCTGCCCACAGCCCCCAGTGGTGGCTGCTGAAAATCCAGTAGAGGAGCTGGAGAAGCACCACGTTGAGCAGGACATCCTCTGCTCTGGGGCTGCACAAAGAGCAGGCAGCTGGCACACATCCATCATCCATGGAGGTGAGAGGGAAGTCCCCCTGGAAAGCCAAAAGGAATGGGCACAGTATGATTCAAGCAAGAAAGCTTTAGAGTTGGATGAAAGCACTGCAGAAAATGATAGTACAATGACTGCAAGAGAGTTTTGTTTATCAACCCTTTTACTTTGGTTCCATCTTGCCCAGTCACTTCAAGTGCTTCTCTATTTATTAATTTAGTGATGGACTTGGCAGTGTTACATTAATGGTTGAACTTCATGATCTTAAAGGAATTTTCCAACCTAAATGATTCTACGATTCTAATTATTTATATCTTAATGAGGCCCACATTTTTTAGTTTAGAAGCCTTTTGATCTTTCTGAGAAGTTACTACTTTCTGAAAAGTAAATCCATTTCAAAATGCTAACTAGGTCCCATCACATTCCTTTACTCCACATTTTTAAATAGTTTAATTTGGATATTAAAGTTGAAACTTTGAATTTTGAACATATTTCTGTAGGAAATATTGATATTCCTTTGGTTCTGGTTTAGATGTTTCTTTTTATAGGATTCAGATGGAAAATTTATTCTGATTGATTGATAGATTTAATTATTTATTTATTTATTTTTAAGAGAGTGGAAGTTATATACAGGCTTGGCTTACCCTAGATTTCTGTGGTCTTTAGTATTTTGAAAAGGCTAGAAGGTCTTAGGACTACAGAAGAGAGAAGCTACTGAAGAGGGAAGGTGATTGTGGTTAGATTGCTGATGGAAGATGTCAATCGGGATGTCCTGGTGACAATGACTGACACCAGTTCTAAGGAGAGAAATAAACGGTCCTGCTGTGTCTTTCAGGTACAGGTAACTTTGGGCAACTAAGGAACCTGAAAGTTAGGCTTGACTGTTAATTTAAGAATGATTGACATATTTCCTAATAATTCTTGCTAAGCAACTTGTTTTCTTGACAGTTTCCAAAAGAGAAGTTAAACAACATCTCTGTGCACTTGGTTACAGCAAACCCAGAACTTGGTGGCATTTAATCTTAACTACTGTTGTTATTACAGCATCACCATAAAACCTGTGAGAGCTGGTCCTGCATGGGGGGCCCATCAGCCAGATGCTGTACAGAAAGAGAACAAAGAGATGGTCCCTGATACCAAGCACATCAATACCTAGAGAAAAGTCTGTATAGTTTTTAAAGATCTGGAGTGAATAGGTTGTGGCAGAGAGCATCATGCTGTGCCTGTAGCTAACACGACTGCTGCTGTTTTGTTACTTAGCTGTGGGAGAGAGAGTAGAAGGGCGAGGATGTCATTTTCTTTATTTTGGGACTGACAAAAAGACCAATGCTGATCAGCCACTGAGCATCAAACCAATGTCAGTGCGTAATGAGAAACATAGTGTAGACCCTGAAATGAGTGTGTTACTTTCTTACCATGAACAGAACAAGAGGCTATCAAAGATAAGGGAAGAATTAATGAACTCTTTTAGGCTGAATGAATCTCTCTGCTTCAGCAACAGCATTTCAGTTTTAAAAAACAGCAGTTAAGAGCAGAGAGAAACACTTTTGCTGGTACCAGCTTTTTGAAGTAATACCCAGCTAGATACTAGAGACTCCCCAAGGAGAGGCAGCCTGGTAGTGACCTTTTGTTTATTCCTGTTTCCTACATCTGTCATATTATCTTTCTAACTTGGTTTAGTGTTTCCTGTCTTACTTTGGAAATCTTGGGAGAGCCTACTGCAGTTGATTAACCTATCTCTAAATTAGCAGGCTGTTGCAATCCATTGTTAGAAGCTGCAGCACATCGTCCTATCGTCTCAAATAATTGGGACTCCTAAAAGCTTGATTCTTTTTCCTAAGTTACCACAGAGGAACATTTTTCCCAGCAGGATAAAGCAATATTTTCTCAGATCCTTTAATATTAGTTCCTTTGTGAGCATAATAAGCATTTTTTAAGACATCTGTAAAAGCCTCTGTTGACTCTGGAGAAACAAAACATATGTTCTGCCAGAATTATCAAGAACCAAATTTTAAAAAGTATTTCACTGTTTAAGTGTAGTTTTGATTCTTAGGTGGGATCTGCTTTTTCTGATGAAAAGTCATCTCTTCCAAACTCCTAGTCTTCTTCTTACATTTCTGCATTGCTCTTTGCGCAGCCAAGTACAATAACCTAATGAATTCTACAGAATTCTTTCTCATCCTAGCAGGAACACAATAAAAATATTTGCAGAGAAAAGGTGAAATACAGTAATTATGACTATCCCAATCAGAAATTGCCAAACTCACTTCTGTTTCTGGACAATCAAATATGGAATTACATCAGGATAATTCAGGTGCACAGTTCTGCCAAGAATTTCCTTTAATAGAATGTTACTTAAGAAAAGCAAATTTAAACAGATGCCAGTTAGAGCTGAAGAGAAGGAGATTATGTAGTGGTGAAACCTTAAGCACATAAGTTGGTGGCACTTAACAACTGCAAATTAAAGCATTTTCTCAATTTTGTTGTATTAAAGCCATCTGTAATCACAACAATTTGCTGCCCAGGGGACTTCTGATAAGATTGTCAGAGCTGCTGAGAAGTGTGGGAAGCCCGAAGCACTTTGACCCAAGGCCTGAAACAGGTCTTGGGCGCCCTGTTCTCTCTAACTTTTATTTGGAGTGGCAGGCAATGTATTGACAGAAGTCCCAATTGTTGCACCAAGCATGGTTTTTGATCTTAAAAACCAAAACAAAGTCAGTACTGGCCTCTTGCCCAGAGCACCCATATAAGGTGCTGTGACGGTTTGGACACAAGTTTAGGAGGAAACAACCTGAAAAAGTCGTCTCTATCTCCTGCCTATCAGGCAAGCAGGTCCTGGCAGCCCCACCCCCCATGGGCTCGGGAAGATAATTTCTCGAATGAAAGTGAAAAAAACCTGTTTATTTAACAAACAGAGTCCCCCACAGGCACGGGGCAGAAAAGGATATTGAAACCCCCTCCTGTCCACTCAATAGGAAGCTGGTGGATTTTATATAGTCCCTTCTATCTGTAAAACTTAGCTGCTCCTGCAGTCTTCTGCCAGGGCAGGGTCCAAGAGCCCCCCTAGAGAGTACTGCCGAGCATCCCAGAGATGATAGCTGGTCTTGGAGGAAGAAGCAAGCCAAAAACNGCAAGCCAAATCCAAAAGGATCAGAAGCCGCTGAGGCAGATCGCAGTCCCTTTCAGCTGAAAGCCGAAGAGCTAGAGAAGAAAACTCTAGCCTCCCCTCCTACCTGGCAGAAACTGCCAGCCCAGAGAAGATAAAGTATGTAAACATCTAACTGCAAGGTGAAGCAAGCCGCTTTGAAGAGTTCCCCCAGCTTGTCTCTCCCCCTTAGCAGTTTAAAGGTACAAACTGCATTCAAGCAGGCGATAGGGAATACAGTATTGTCATAGAATCACCCCAAGACAGGTACAAGAGAGGAATAGGGTTAGAAATCAGGATGCAGAGGGCTGCTGAAATAACCTAGCAGTCATGAAGAGTGAGGATCACTGCAAAACTTTTGAAGAAAATAATACTATATCCTGGAGTAGAGGTTCAAACTGGCAGATCCACCAGGATTTTTGTCATCCCTAGCCCTCCTCTCAGCGTTTGCATCCTCTCAGCAGAGCTAGGTTTATGTATGCAGTGGTCCCCACTCTTCTCACATCTTTGTGCTGGGGACAAATGCAGTAGCTCTGGGTGGTGCCAAGTCCCTGTCCTTGTTGAGGATGCACCCACACTGGTCGAGGTATTTAGGGAACTTAATCCTTGGTATAATCTCTCTGCAGATCCAAGTGTACACCACTGCATGGATTGTTCTTGAGACTCATGAGACTTAGCTTTATTAGGCAATAGGGGTGTAAAAACTCTGGTGTCAGCATACAGTGACTGCAAGAAACAGGGCCAGATACATACCTACAGTTACATTGGGCTTTCATTGTCTATCACCTATTGTGACTCATTCTGCCAACATGCTCTGTTAAGTTGCTCTATAACTTCATACATGTGTGAAATAATTTCTTACTCGAAATACACTCTGACAGCTCTAGTAATAGATCTGCTAGTGGCAATTAGTATCTAATTAGTTTGTCATGTGGTCTTCTTTTGCTTACTAACTTCCTTTTCTCAGGTATATTAAAACATGCTTAAGAGTGCATCATATGAGATTATCATTGCAAATAGCTTTTATATTTATCTCATAATCACAAATTGAGAACATGAAGTAGCCCAGCCAGATTTTGGAGTCTCCTTCCTTGAAGATATTCAAAAGCCATCTGGATATTGTCCTGGGAAATCTGCTATAGGTGGCCCTGCTTGAGCAAGGGATTGGACCAGATGACATCCAGAGGTCCCTTCTAGCCCCAACCATTCTTTGATTCTGTCCTAAAACTCAGTTTTTGTTGAGGCTTTATCTTTAGAAATACCTTTATATCTCTTACTGACCCCTATTAGGTAATAGCAACAGTGATACAGAAAATAGTTGATTTTCAGCATGAAGACTGAGTTGCACTCTACTGGCACACTAATTTCAATTTTCTGTCTCTAGTTCCTGTTTTAGCTAGTGAATGAGTACAAAGTTTTCAGCATGAATTTCAGTAAAGAACTGAATAATTTCCTTTTTAGAAAATCTTTTCCAAATGCATTTATTTACATAAGGATGTATTCTATTCTATGCTATGCTATTTATATCAGATGCCTTTTTCTTTTTACATAATGACCCTTCTAAAGCATTCCATAGTGTTTCTCAGTAGACTTAAATGTGCCAGTCCTGTCTAGACTTTATACATCAGCTATTTTTTCTGGGTTTTTTGCGTATGGTGGTTCTAGTTTTAAAATGTGAGTTACTGTTTTTGCCAATCTGTTCTTCCAGTGCTAGACATGGAATTTTAGAAGAATAATGTAAATAGGCATAAACTTATTTTGTTCTAAATACTACCTCCAAACAGAAAAAGAAATGGCACATGCCTTTTTTTTAACCACAACTTACAATTTTTACATGGTTTCATTTTCATAATTGTGTGTGTACAAATATAATTGTGTGTGTACAAATATTCTGTGTGTGTATGATATTGATTTATATCAATATGTATTTATATAATGCATATAACTGCATATATGATATAATCATTAAATGATTTAGTAATTTCATGTCAAGAATTTAGAATTAATTTTGCTGTGTGTACTAGGACAGCTGATTATGGGTAAGGTGAAAGTCTGTGAGATCTGGTGTATCTGCTTTTGTGTTAATGGCATGTCTTTATTTTGATATCTTGTTCCTAAATAGAGGGACATGGACTTAGGACAAATCTTTGATTCTCTTCTGCTTTTTAATCTTGTCTATTTTCTGTGCAAATCTAAATGGCAAATAGGAGGCTATAAAGACATTTGAGGGTTTCAACAGAGAATAAAAAGCAGACTTTAACATCTTCAGGGATCTGCATGAAAGAGTCCTATGAGATAAGGAGGAAAAAGACGTTCAAGAAAGCTGGTTGATATTCAAGGATCACCGTCTCCAAGTTCAAGGGCACTCTATACCAAAGCAGAAAGGCAAACGTGAGGAGACCTGTGTGGACAAACAAGGAGTTTCTGGCAAAACTCAAACACAAAGGGAAGCCTACAGAAGTGGAAGCATGGAGAGGTAGCCCAGAAGGAATACAGAAACACTGTTTGAGCATGCAGGGAGGGGGGGTAAGAGAGCCAAAGCCCAACTGGAGTGGAATCTGGTGTGGGATATCCAAAGGCAAAAGAAGGGTTTCTTATAAATGCATAGGTGACAAAAGGAAGAATAGGGAAAATGCACAGGGAATCTGTCGGAAGGGGCAATTGTCCTGGTGACACGGGACATGGAAAAGACTAAGATGCTGAAAACCTTCTTTGCTTCAGTTTTTACTAGCAGGACCAGCCTTCAGAATTGCCAGGCTCTGAACGCCAGGACGAGAAGTTGGGACTCACAACAATGAAGGGTTGGCTCACAAGATCACAGAATCACTGAATATTTTTTTTCTTTAGTTGTGCAAGTAATTTTCCAGATTTCTCAGCCATGCTTGCAATTATCTACTAACATAATGTCAAAGACATACATTTAAATTTGATGATTGTCATGATGAAATCATATAAAAAAGATCAGTTTTGCCAGTTCATTTAATTATTCTTCTGTATGTGGTCTTTTTTTTTTTTGGCAGCTACTTTGTTTGTGCTTTTTGGTTTTTATTTTTTTTGCTTGCACTGGTTTACTTATGTTTGTGGAAAGCTTCTATTTCGCCTCTCCTCACCTTACATTCATTATTCTAAACTTAGGCGTGCAAAAAACATAACAGGTTTTTTGGTCTTTGAGTAAATCTGTGAGATATTTGCAGTGAAAGTGTACATCATCCCTTAGTTGACACATGAAAAAATACTTGGTTTTATACATATGATAGAGAGTGGTTATGTTTTGTATTACTGGAATGGTGTTTTTCAGTTTTGCCTGTCATATGCCTGCAATAATTTAGATCAATGCCTTTAGGCTTTAATTTTGACTTGTACCTTCAGTCTTGATGTATATTTTAGTTGAGATTTGGGTCTGTGCAGACAGTAAACTTCTGCCTGGGCAGGGAGACTGAGGCACAGGCTACTGCAGGGGAACCAGCCCACACACTCAGTCTCTGCCCTGAAGCAGAGAAGGGTTATCCCTCCTTCAGTCCACTTAGCCTTGAGCTGGAGCCCATAATCCAACGCAGATATTAAAAAAGGGAAGTATGCATCCTGGTACTCATATTTGCCCCCTTTCAGTGAATAGTTTTCTTTTTGCAACCCAGAAAACATACCATTTATTCATTCTTCTCTTTTGCTGTGTGCTTAGTATTGAGACTCGGCTGAGGATAGTTCTCTTAGTTTACAAGACAGTTTAATGAGTATTTTTCTTTGTTTGCAGCCTGTTTCCCCCATTCCTTGCATACATTCTGCTGTCAAACAGGCAAACATCAATACTACGTTTTGGCATCTGAAGTGCAAGATCAGTAGGAGAACAGTATGAGACTTTCCTATGTTGAATGCAGGCTAGGGAAAGGAGTTGTCTTCAGGCAGCCAAGTGAATGTAAATTGAGCAAGTAAGATTTTCTTAGAAAGAATCATATTTTAACTGGCCAGAGGGCATCTCTGAAAATGAGAAGTTTACTGTTATTGTCCTACTTTTACTGATTCTACTGAAAAAAAAAAAAAGGAAAAAAAAAATTCTTCTAGCATCCCTGAATTTTCAGAGCCTAAGAGTTGCAGCATATGGTGTCTTTCTGCAGTGCCAGCTCAGGGCACTAGGAATGACCAAGATCCATTTCTGTACTTGTTCTTCCAGATTTAACCCTGCAACCAGCATAGAGAACAAGAAGATCATATAAAAGCACATATCCCTCCCTTCTGTTTTGAGAGAATGACGTACATTTAATAGGTACTTCCTGCATTGTGTTTATTACTTGGTTTGGGCTTTCAATGAAGAAGTAGGAAGAAATTTGGTACTGATTTATTTTGGTGTCTCAGGTGCTGAATCCAGCCAGAACAAATATTCCTGAATGGCAATTAGACAAGGACTTTCATATCTTTACTACAAAGCCCAATGGAAGGAAAATAACATCTTATATGAGCATAGGAAATTCTTTTAATTGGGGAGTTCAAAACAGCTTAATCCTTTAAACAGCAAAATTTCAAGAAATGTTCTGTGGAAGACTTTGGTTCACTCTCTCCTTCTTGCAAGTGTAGTGTGTGTCAGCAGATACCTCAATTTTGCTTTTTCCTCAAAGAGTTATGAAGAAAAGCTGAGAAAGGCCACTATACCTCCCTGCTCCGGAGGAATTACAAGCATAATTAATAGTGTCTAACTGATCATAGCTTTTGAAAAGAGGAAGAGTAGTGCTTCCTGTCTATGATGTAGGAGTGTAATCATTGAAAACACAGAAATGTTACCAGTAGATGGCCTGAGTTCTAGGTCTTGCTTAGCTTTTGTGGAGTCAAATCCATCCTTACCACCGTTCAAAATTCACAGACTAATACTCGGGCGCGACACTTTATTTCAATAGCAGCTTAGGCAAAAATAAGATTATGTGAATCCTATGCAAAAAAGTCAAAAGTTGCTTTAGGAGAGGAGATGTTTGATTTTCAGACATTTAGAAATGCCACAAAAGTTTATGCCAAGCCTAGTGTCCTACAACTTCAATGTCACTGAGCCCTGTGTCAGAAGTACCTTTGACATCTCAGTTTTGTAACGAGAGCTCTGCAGTCTTGCTGCTGAAAGCTTTCTCTAGTGTATGGTGAATTCAGTCAAAATGGATGTGTCTTTCTTGTCTTTTTACTATCTGAATTTTCATTAGTGTATATTTTGATATTATTATAATCTCCACGGGGAAAATTACGATAATTGTCAGCCTTGAATATTTTTGAATGAGACTAACAGCTTTCAGAGCATTTAACAAATCGTGGGCTTGTGGGATAGAAGTTCTTGATCATAAAAGTGATTGTGTCCGACAGTTTAACTATGAAGATGAGAAGATCTCTTTAACTGGCAAATAGTCTCAGTGCTAGTACTGAAACCTTAAGATTTCTTTGAGGGTTCCTTCTTTGCCCCTGGTGACATGTGTTTTGCTCATAATAAATGTTTTCCTTTTGGACACCTTTGCTGTCAGAGCCTAAAGCTGCAAGTGAGAACAGCTTTGGCTTTTTACAGGGTACTGTATTTTAGTGGGACTGTCTTTGCAGGACAACTGGAAGGGAAGGCTGCAGGAACTGTGAGTTCTGGCTGTGCTGTAGACCCTAACTGATGCTAAAGTCCGTACCAGAGCACATAGTTTTTGAAGCAGGATTGTGAGGGATGGAAGTATCAGGTTCCTTGTTTCTTTGGAGCCATGCTCCCAGACTGACAGGTGCAGTTAGTATAGGAAGGGCCTAGAAACTTTCTTTGCTATTTTAAATTCAGGAGTCTCCCTGAAGTAGAATATTAACCTCAAGACTGAAGAAAATTGCGTCACAAGGATGAGATGTCTGTGGTTCTTCGAAAGCACAGATGACAACACAGGAAGAAAATACCTGCCAAGGCTAACAGAACAGGAAAAAAATATACTTGATCCTAATATGATTTATCATTTAAAAATACTAGTAGCAAAAATGCTAAAAAAAGGTGTTACTGAGACATGGCATTAAGGTCTTTTATCCTATGAGTGCCCTCTCTAATTATAGTCTCAGTATCTTCAGAGAGACGAGAGTGCAGAATACATGCCTTTTTTCCCTCAGATCTATGCAACTGGTATTCTAGTTAACGAGTATCTAGAAAAAGAAATAGGAGATCTTATGGGAGAAGAAGGAAAACACACCGAAATTACCTTTTATCTTTTCCTTTCCTCTGTCTTTTCATTCTTTGCTCCTTTACTTCTATCCTTTCTTTAGAGACAAAGGAACCAAATCGCTCAGTTGTAAATATACATGAGTGGGGAATATTTTAATTTCTTTGGTAGACAAGATGTACAGATAAAGAAAACCCATTTGCAGGGTGCAGTGAAGACACCATGCAGTGATTATGAGACAGGGGTTACAGTGGCAGTCCTTTGGCCTCTGTCAGCAGTAGGGTCCCTGAAGCAAGAGAAGAGGGCCAACAGCTCATAGCCAATGTAAGAAGAGGCCAATTCAGTTTCCACTGCAGAAGTAAGAAGGTAGATGGATCCATTCCACTAACCTACCAAAGAGGTAGCATTTTTATGGTCAGTAGAGCACAGAAAACTAGAGGCAGGAAAAACACCAAAGCAACATTATGGTTGCCTGTTCATGAGTGAAAATCCTAAGTAAGAAAAGCATTTGTAAAGGAAAGCAGAAGGTGTCTAGTTACAAGAATAGTTGAGAGACAGACAAATAACAGGATATGGCTGGTAGAACAAATAGACAAGGAGTCTACAGACATTTCCATGAGTCACCACTGGGCTACACAGGGTAACCAAAATGGCACACAGAAATGATTCAAGGAGATGCAAGGGAAATGAATGCAGAAGAAATAAAAAGGAGGATGAAAGAGTTGCAAGGCTGAGGAGACAGGGAAATTGATGAGATGAAATGATGTCATGGAGAGATACCTTTCTTGGCCAGACATGTGGAAAATTGAGGTACATAGATTATAGTTCGGTTTATGATCTGCTGCCAGCAAATGCTTGTTTACAGCATTGAGGTTTAATATGACAGCTGTACCTTAATATGACAGGAAACTTTATTTCACAGTAAGTCTGATTGGTCTGGCAAGGGATCCTGTCTGGTAGCTATGGAGGTCTGAAGAGACTTTTTAAATCTAGTACAAATTCGAAAACAACTGAAGTGGAAAAAGGATAATATATCTTTTTCAAATTTATGGTACTGAAAAAGAAAGATTATTTTTTTCTGAGAGTCATTGCTTGAGGCTGGTGGAAGGAAACAAAATCAAACACACAACTTGGAATCAAAGCATATTTTAAAATGAAGGATTTGTTTTTATCCTTACCAGGAGTAAAAATCTGGAATGAACCTGAGTCTACTGTTACCATGTAAGTGCCTGAAATAAAATAAACAGTTTTCTGACTTAATGGCTATCCCCATGGCAATAAGAGAGGATCTTGCACATTAAAGACTGAAAGGAATGAATAGATCAGAAAGAAGTACAGTAGATCCTGACACAGCCTAAAGTACACCATGTATCTGAACTGAGATGTGAAGGATACATGCAGAAGGAACATTCCCTTTATTTCCAGGGTTTAGCAGTAATATGAGGTAGAAATACATTGCAAGTCAGACAAGGGCAAAAAGAACCCTTGATACTTTTAGAAACACTGGGTTTATTGTGTCTGGATCACTAAAGGTGCATTATTTAATGACTGTCTAAAACTTTTGTTAGCTCCTCTTCAGTTAGATTTATGATTTTATTATTCTATGGTTTTGTATTCTGTGGCTTAAATGCAGCCCTGGATAGTTACCAGGGTAAACTTTAAAACCAACAGGGAGCGGTGCCTGTTTATTCCAGGGTTGAAAGGCACTCTGTAGCTCTGGCTCTAAGCTGAATAACTCTTGCAAACCTGCAGCAGAGCTCTACATAAATTATTGTTTGTTTGTTTGTGTTTGTTTGTTTGTTTGTTTCAGTTCTGAAGTAAAACAAGGAGTGAGAAATAAAAATATCATTGAAACCAACCAGGTTCTAAGTTCTTATTTTGGCAAGAATAGAAAACTGATGTTCTGACACAGAATGTTCCAATTTGGCACAAACAAAACCATTAAAGTATTTGAAAGAAAAGCCAAAGAAATAAAGCATTAGCTTCATAAAATATGATGTGGTAAATTCATGCTTTAGCTCCATAGGTTCAGGGATCAGATTTCTCACCCATGTTAGGACTGACTGAATTCTTTCCTCTCCTACATGCTCAATATCCTTCCAGAGAACCCCAATCTCCAGCCTGCTAGGAGAGTTCCAGTTTGAGCTTTCTCTCTAATCCCTGTTGATATTCTTGCATTCCATTAGAAAAAAAAGATAAGCATATATTCTTTATACCACAGTATGAATAAGGGCAAATTGTTTGGTTACTTTTACACCAAGAAAGTAAGAGGACAGGTTTCAGTTCTCTCAAGTGGAAAATGGAACTTAATTTTCATCTCTGGTATCCTGAATATTCCTGAAAATCTTGAAAAGTTTTGGTTCTTGAGCCCTTGTGTGACTGAGAAACATTATTAAAACCTTTCAATACAGCTGTGATGATTTTGTTATTTAAATTCAGGCAGATTGAAATTCTAGTTTCACCAGTTAATATTCACCAGAAAAAAAAAATCTACCCAGTTAGTGTTGAGAGAGAGTAGATTCTACCCAGACGATCTTTACAAATCTCTCCAAGCTCAATTTCAGTTGGGAATACCCTAGTCTTGACATCTGCTTCATGCCCTAGGTCTCTTTCACAAAAATAGGAAAGGGGAGATGATGGCTTTCTTCTTCCTGAAGCAGAAGTATCCTCTGGAGTTATTTATTTTTCCTGATCCTTTTAGCCCTTTCACTGTTAGTGAAGCTAGAGGGTGTTACCTTGCCATGGGGCTGAGGGGAGGATTGTGATATCACATGTTTTAAGATCACTGGACTATCCTAAATCTATATAGATTTATAAAACAAAATGCTGAAGCTATAATTGATCTGGTCCTAATTTCCTTCACAGTTAGCACAGTTTTTTGCACATTCAAATTTAGAGGCAGAGGCTGGAAAGAAAATAATCCATTTTGATAGTGCTATATGACATCTTTGAAAACTTAAGTGGAAAGGGCCATTCCCCAGCAATCCATATTTGAAGGGATCACTATGAACATTTATTTCATATTACCAGGTAGGATCTGCAAAGAACACTTAGAAATCAGAGTGATCAGTTTATTTCAGATGGCCTTTGTTTGGTGAAGATTTTTCACTGAAAGAAGTTTAGCTAGAGGAGGAATCACATATAGCTACCTTTGCAATCCTCCTGTGCATAAAGAATAATAAGTTTACAAAGTCAAGCAGTCTAAAAGAAGAAAAAAGCAAATTCACAGAATTAGAGGATAAGAAACTCTAGGAGGTTGCTGATCCAACGTCTTGTTCAAAGCGAGGTCAGCTAGGAGGTCACACCAGGTTGCTCATGGTTTTATCCAGGTAGGTCCTGAAAATGTGCAGTCCCCCAGAAACCTGCTCCATTGCTGGGCCAGGGTAGGAACTTATTGAATTTTTATCCTGGATTGTTCAGCATGCATCTTCATTCTTTATTTACAGCACACTTTTAAAATTAGCCTCCTGAGAAGGTTTTTCTCATTATCGTTAATTCTAGTAGTATTGACTGTAAGACTTGTGCAAGAATTGGAATTTGCATTACACTAAATTGCATAGAATAGTCCTGTATTTTTAATTTCTGATTTGGAAAAAAAGTTCCTGCAAAACATTTTCAAATTAGAAACTGAGCCATTTACGTTAAGCAGCTCAGACTGAACAAAGTTCTAATGCTTATGTTACATGATTTGTTTTCACAATTTCATAACTTCAAATACCAGGTGGGCTGAAAGTTTATTATGCTTATTTCATAAGCAGGAAATTGAAGGACATAATAAGAAATTTTTAGGACAATTGTATATTTTGTATTTCTACACTTAGACAACTAAGAACATTGTTACACAGGGAATCCTGAGCCCTTGTGCTCTTCTGAATAAAAAGGGGAAAACTTGTGAACCTTAAAGAGACTATAATATTCTAGAACAAGAATTGAAGGGACTTGAGTTTTCTCTGTTAATCTGTGAGGACCTTCACAGGAACAAGCATCTTGACTTAATTACATTTCCAGCTGTTTTGGAGAACAGAGTGCAGCTCATACATCTGCTGGGAAGAAGAGCTGCCAAAAGTTGACACTCTTCTTACAAGCCCAGAACAAAACTAAAAATAAGTGATGGTTTACTGATTTGATTAGTGTGCTCCCAGACACAGTAGGTTTTGAAGGAGAACACACAGAGGGGGCCAGTATCTCTGCTCAGAACATAGCTCCATATCCTCTGCACTCTCGGTGACATGTGGCGGGGCATGGCCTGCAGCTCCCCAGGAACACGTATCCCTGACACATCAGAGACCTTGGACCAGATTTGGCTTTACAGGGTGGATGCAATTCTGCCTCTGGGGGCTGTAGAGTCACCAGGGGCCCAGTTTAGACATGCTCCTCGCCGGCAGCATGTGGGTGCTGTGAAGATGTTCAAAACCCACCTGGACACAAACCCAGGCAACAGGCTGTAGCTGACACTGCTCTAAGGAGGGACTAGGTGATCTCCAGTGGTGCCGTGCAGCCTCAAATGGTCAGTGATTCTGGGATTCTGTTACTTTTATCTCTGAATTTCAATGAACTCTCTACAGACAACAAAATGAGTGGTGCTTGCTTTCATTACAGCTCTTTCTTTCTGTCTCCCTTTTAAAATATGGTCAGAAATCTCTTATTTCTGGTCTTTAGACTCTTCATGGATTTATGGGGGGTTTCTCCATATGTTCTGAAACATAGATCCTGGACACTGACACTACTCAGGGCCTGTGTGGAGTTATGCTCAGGCTAAAGTAAGTTTGTCTACACAGTCCATAGTCCCATCTGTGTTCTCAGTAACAGACGGTGGGAAAAGGGTATCATAAGGTCATGCTACCCTTGCTGGACTTTTGCTGCACCACCTTCCTGCAACCTGGCAGTAGTCAGTGTTTTTACCTGAGTCTTTATGGGTTTTTTACCCGTGCATTTATCAGTCAATTTGAATCAATTTACCTTTCTGGATTCCATAACATCCTGCAGTAATCATTCCACAACATGTTTTTGTCTGCATCTGTTTGCTGCTTAGGTTCATTTATTTATTCCTGTGTTGTGACTAGTGAATAATCATTCCCTCTTCATGTCCTCTATGATGCTTATGATTTCATACACTCTTAAAATATTCACCTAAGGAGTCTTTCTTCTGTGCTAAAGCATGCTAATCTATCTACTTATAAAGCAGCTGTTTCATACTCCTCCTCATCTTTGCCATCTTCTACTGTTTATTTTATTAGACATATCCATGGGCCGGGAAGACAGGACTGTGTGTGATGCTTAAGATATGGACAGACAGTAGCATCGCAATTTTTCTTTTATCTCTTCTCTTTTTTGGGATTCTTTCCCTTTTCTAATAATGTGCAATGTTTTGTTTTATCTACTGAGCAGACTATCCTGGAATAATCCACATTGTTTCCCTGATCCATTTTCTGAGATGTAAGAACTGATCTAGGTAGAGCCATTCAGTAGATAATATCTAGTTAGAGCTGCATTTCTCTGTGTGTTTGCATTCATCTAGATTAAAATTTATCTACAGTTTTCAATTTTGCTAGACCTGTGCCTTTGCCACAACAATACCCCAGTTTTCAAAGGCAGTACTTCATCCACTCTTTCTGGCTTTGCTGTGCTTTGGTTCTGCTACCTCATCGTGATGTATTTGTGGCCTGCCTGCAGCTGCCTTCTTCAGAGTAAATCACTTGTGGCCATGCTTTTGGTGTTAAATTAAAATGCTTGATCTGTGTCTTTATCATATGTACCTATCCTGAGTAACCATCTCATCAAAATTTTTGTCACTAACTTATTCCAACTACTTAGGCTAGAGATAATTTGAGCTAGTTAATTATATTTTAAAAGTCAAATTTTGCTGCAAATTCATGTCTATTGAAAAGCATGCTATAGTCAGACCAGGAGTAGTATATTCCACAAAAATAGATGCATATGATCATTTGTTCAAGCATGGTTACTGTCTAGTATTGTAGTCTCAGAGAAGACAGAATGACTACAAAAAAACCCTCATCAAAAACGATTATATTTACCTGTAATTCTTTAATAGGCCATGCCTTCTTGTATTGTAAGCACTGGGTCTTTCAGACACCTTGCTATATATATTCTTCGTAGTTTTTGTAAGTCAAATAGCCTTAATGAAAGCAACTGGGTTTTTTAGGTCATTAAAGTTTTGCCCTACTCTCAGGTTTTTGATTCTTTAAATCATCCTTATACCAATCTTTGAAGCATTTTTTTTTCTATAATAGCTTGGCAATCATTATCTTGGTGCTTTCAAATAAAATCTCAACAGTACTGAAAGCCTTGCCTTACAAAAAAGTCTAGGAATACACTGTTCTGATTCTTTGGGACTGTTTTTTTGTAGGATCTTGTTCCTAACAATAGTGCCAGGAATATTAGTCCTCATTTTCACCTGAAAGCAGACCACATTTTTAATCAGATTCACAGGACACGACATACCTCTTGACTTAGCTTCATTGTGCTGTCAAAATGCTCTGAGTGCATCTGCAACCACTAATTCTTTCCCCACTTGGCATTCGATTTGCAAATCATACATTTGTAGCTGAAAAAAAACCAAGCTCTATTCTTAGCAGCAGCAGAATGGTTTGCCAGGCCCCTTTTGGCACTGTCAACATGTGGTTTATGGTCAGTGTCAGCTAATAGTGGCCTCCCATAAATAAAAACATGAAACGTTTTTCACTCATGGACTGAGACCAAAGCCACTTTCTTTACTTTCATTTATTGGAAGCTTGGTTTTACCTCATTCCTATGATGATTATTCTATTGGGGTTTTTAAGTTTTGACCACACCATTGTAAAGCATTGTGCAATGCTTTTCTTAGAGCCATCAGTGAACAAACTTGTTTTGCATTTATCATCATAGCAACTCACAACTGAAATTTCATCAACCCTTTTAATCTCTTCCTTTTTTTAAGGGCCAGAATGAGTGTTTTGTCTCTATCAATATACCAATTTATTACAGCCTGCTTCGCTAAGCACAGAAAAAACCCAACCCCTTATATTTACCATTTCTCTAAATATTCCCCTTGTTTCTAGATAAGAGAGTTTTAGGGTAAATATATAGGA
This sequence comes from Callaeas wilsoni, assembly GCA_013398955.1. Classification (NCBI taxonomy): domain Eukaryota; kingdom Metazoa; phylum Chordata; class Aves; order Passeriformes; family Callaeidae; genus Callaeas; species Callaeas wilsoni. The sequence goes on from VWPU01003955.1 coordinate 72,526, forward strand.
TCTTGGAGTTGACATCTAAATGAAGGGTCCTTTTTCTGCACTGAATTGCACCTGCCTGGAAGTTTGCTGATTCTTCTTGTTGCTGCGTGGGTCTGAATCAAAGAGCCTACTTCCTTGTCTTCTTGCCTCAGACTTAGGAAGTTTTGTGGTATCACTGGGATTTTTCAAGTGGAATATATAGAAGATAGATGTGAACTTCCTTCTGCTTTGAACAGAATCTTGGAACATGTTTGACACAGCAGGTTCCCCTGCCATCTCCAGTGAATGCATCTGTTGGATGAAACCAAGGGATTTGGCACATTTTTAATGTGGTGTTTTCCTGCACTATTAAATGAACGTGTTTTCCATACTCCATAAAATGGAGCGTAAACAGGTCACACAAGAAAGAAACTGGGAAGAGACAATGAAAAGATATGTCTATCGTAATATTCCTTTTGCCTTTTCACACACACAAGTATACAAAGTTGGCACCAGAGGAGCAAAGAAAAAATCTGCTGCAAAGACATGGTGTAGTGAGCTGCAGACTTGCAGCAGGAGAGTAGCCCATGGCAAGAGGAGATGGGCAGCGAAGCCAAAAAGCCAAAAGCTGGCTGGTGAGTGAGCTCAGCAGGAAGTAGAATAGGCCATTCCTGGGGAAGGGCAGTGATGCCTCAAGGCACATGAGGAGCTCTAACACAGAGCTCACTGATGCTACCCTGAATAAAAGCACTGGATTATGTCAGTCTGTTTTGTCCTGTCCATAAGATTCTTGCTGGTTTTTTTTCCTCAGAGCAAATGTTTGTTTTTGGCACCATCTTGGCTTCTGCTCCTCTGACCATATTGGAAGTACTGTGTCCCATTAGGTCTCAGGCTAACTGTCCATTTGTTATCACTGCCCTATGAGGCTTGTTTGAGCTATCACCACAGTGGTGTTTGCTGTTCCTCCTCTGTGTATGTACCACAGAAATGTGTGTCCAAGGTTTTGTATCTTCTTTTCCATATGCTTAACATAGGCAGTGTTGTTTGGCAAAGGGTACACAGCTTTTTGTGTTATTTCCTTGTTGAATTTTATTTTGAGCTTTTGTATACTTTTCTATCCTGGGTCACTCTTTTTTACATACCTTTCTGGGCTTAGGTGTCTTAAAAAATGTCATTCTGGTCAGGTAGGCTCCTTTCCTTGTGGAAATCTAATAGCTTTGTTCAGAGGTTAATTTTGAGACCTCTGCAAGGGTTTTGAGGCATTCTCTCTTGCATGTAAATTCAAATTTATCATTTATTATGTGGTTTTATTAGTGCCACATACCTTCCAAACTGCAACCTTCTGCTGTCAGTCTTTGTTCAACTATTTTTACTTCTTTTTACTTTTTAATATGTTGAAACCTGTTTCCCTGAAGTTTCGTCATCATATGGAGATAAAGATAAGAAACAGCAGAGGAAAACATCGAAGTGAAATTATGCAAAATCAATAGCTACAATACTGTTTCCATTAAAAATATGAAATGGACGTGGTACTATACTGCACTGACTCTACATAATTTTAGCTTTCCTGATTTTTTTCAATTACTATTGCTCAGATTTTCCTAAAATTACCACTTTCAGAAAGTTCAAAATATGACTAATATCAGCCTCCAGACTCTGACATCTATGAAGAAACATGTCTAAAGAAAGGGCTGATTTTTAGTAGAAATTGTTTTAGTCTATGAGCTGTTTAAGCATTGACAGGAACCTGCTGTCTCTTTTTGCTGTCCCTTAAAATTATATTTCAATAAACTTCCTTGTCCAAGACTGCAAGATAGAAAGAAAATTAAATTTTGACCTACCAAGTGATGCTGAAAGAATATGTTTCCTGTGTGTGAACATGAAAAGAATATATTTGTTGCCTGCTTTCTCCTCCAATGCTGACCTAAATGACCCACTCTCCCACCTTAGCATCTTAGCAGAGAATATGAATCAGTTTCTACTTCTGAAGGTCAGTCATATGTTTTCCATCACTCAGCACCACAGTTTGCCTCTTCATAAAGCTATGCATGCTGACTTGAAATATGGAATTACGGAACAGTTGGGTTAGAAGGAACCTTTAAAGGTTATCTAGTCCAACCTTCCCTGCCATGGGCAGGGACATCTTTCAGTATATCAAGTTGATCAAGATCCCATTCAATGTGACCTTGAACATGTCCAATGATCATAGAATCATAGAATGGCTTGGGGTGGAAGAGGACTTTGAACATCATCTAGTTCCAAGCCCTTGCCCTGGGCAGGGACACCTTCAACTAGATCAGGGTGCTCAGAGACCCATCCAGCCTGGCCTTGAACACCTCCAGGGATGAGGCATCCACAACTGCCAAGTGTGGGCAACCTGTTCTAGTGCCTCATCACTCTCACAGTAAAGAATTTTTTCCTAACATCTTAATTTAAACCTACACTCTTGCAATTTGAACTCATTCTCCCTTGTCCTGTCACTAAATGCTCTTGTAAATAATCTTGCTCCATCTTTCCTGTAGGTTCCCTCCAGGTACTGGAATGAAATGATGGGGCATTCAAAGCTTTGGGAAGCTATATGTTTCCATTCTTATCCTAAGGACATTCATATTTAATTTTTATTGGTGCTTTGCCTTGACCTCAGTAAAGCAACTCTTCTTATTCAGGCTGGGAGCTTTTCTTCAGAGGAGTGCTCACGTGTCAGTTGGTTCTCCCACATGGACCCACAAAGACCACTTCCATAGAGCAGACCTGCACTGTGACCAAAACCCTCCTCTGGCTTTTGCAGAAAAACAGGCATTGAACAACACTAGGAGCAGGAGCTACTCTAACTCTTCACAGTACCTATTAGAAGAGAAAAACCTTCCTCCCCTGAGTTTAACCACTAGATAAGAACTTTGCAACCTGACACCCTTTACCACTGTAAATTTCGTGTTCTGCAAACACCCTCACAGCTTCCTTGGGAGTGACGTTCAGCAATTGCAGCACCCTCCAAGGTCTCCCAGGCCAGAGCACTCACTGGCACGTGCGGGTCTGGGGCTGTCACTGCACTGCAGGGCTGCACTGTAGACAGTGCCAGCTGGGAGCTCTGGGCACAGATGGCTCCCAGATACCATGGCCTACGCGCTGGTATGGCTGCCTGCACTCGGTTTGCTCTGTTAGAGAGTGTTGGATCTTTTTCTGCATATCTCTCTTGGAAATTAACTGTTTCTGTTTCATACATAAGCCACTCTTCTAAGCCACAGGTACAGAGTCACTGGCTGATTGTGAGCTGCCATGGCCTCTTTTCAATGCATTATTGTTTGAACATCTGCCTGTTTAAAAAAACCCTGCTTGCTCTAATTGCAGCTTTAGGCAGCATCTTGGCACAATGCACTCTTGAGGTCTGATTGACTATTTTGTCTATTTTCATCTTCTGTGGAATGATTTTGCTCCTTTCTGAGGAGCATGGAATGGTCTTTGGAAACATCTCAAATCCCTGCCATACAAATTAGTGTGCAGACCAGAGGGTGAGACATTCTCCCCTCCCAAAATTTCTGAGTGCTCTTGTTGGCTGGATAAGCTCAATCTCCTTGTATGCAGTGGCGCTGAGCCAGCTGACACCACTTGTGAATCTGGCACTTTGCATTTAGACAAAAATACTGTTTCATGCAGAATCTATTTTTTACCTCTAAGAAAGGAGTCCAGGAACTGTAATCACAAAGCGGTTTTACAAATGAGTCTATAATTTAGGGCCTCAAAACCATTGTTCAGAACTTTATCCTGGACTAGATATCGCGTGTTCCTGGGAGCACTCTGTCCCAATGTGCTGAACAGCTGATGCCTTCTTCTTAAACCTGCCCCATTAGACCTCTGCAAGAGGTGCACTAGAGCTGAGCAAGCCTACCTGGGAATTCTTCACTGATTTGGCTTCACAAAACATGTGTCAAGATAGCGGATGCAGACCCCTTAGTTGTCGTCATCCTCACTTGTTCAGCACTTCTGTGATTACCCCTGGTATTGGACATCTGTGAGAGAAATATGACTTGTACCTGAGACCATCACACTCAACTGCACAGGGCAGGGTGGAAATATTTATATTTCCTATGGGTCTTGTTCCACTTACCTGGAAGAAGTCAATTCGCAGTAATTCAGACAAAGAATGAGGATGAAATCCTTGTCCCTGGTGAATTAGAGCATCTCAACAGAAAAGGGGATACAAGGATGCCAAGTGTGATGAATTTTAAGTATAAAGTAAAATTACAGCAATATTTAGGCTCTCCCTGAGGTAGATAAGCATGCTGATCACTAGCCTGTAAGATACTCATTGCCGATCCTGGATTCAGTCACAAGTATGTATTCTCTCAGCAACTATAAAAGGTCTTTTTAAAAATTTTATTTTATTTTATTTTATTTTGTTTTATTTTATTTGTGTTTTTGCCATTACTGGATTTGTATATATAGCTGAAGAATAGCCTCAAATGATGGGGAGCTAGTGTTGCTCTTATATTACCTCCTTACTAAAATTATCTCGCGTTTCATTTCCAGGTTGGGAAAAAGGAAACACTAGAAACTAAATGCAGCATGATTTTAAAGCAGTGAGATATCTGGCATGAATCTATATTTCAAAACAATGTTTGACATGTATAATTTTGAGTCGAGTAGCTCACCAAGAATTCTTTTCCCCAGAATTTAAATCCATTTTTCTTTGTTTACACTGAAAATATTCTACATTCCCCAAGTACAGAAAGCTATTCTGACTATAAAGCCTTGAAGTTGCAGCTTTTTCTCTTCTGTCACTTCTAGCAGTTAGAGACTCTTATTTATGACTTTAATATAAATTTCTTCCCCAGTGTATTTGTCACTGAGGTCTTGTCGAGAATCTTGTTTTAAGTCATAAAAGTTCCTTATTCCCAAAGGCATTATTCTCTATCATAATTTTGTCTATTTTCACCCCTAAAAATTAAACTTGAGGTTTTCCTGATACTGTGTTAATTTTCTTCGTCTTTAGAATTCTCTTCAGTGACTGTGATCCCTCTTGGATTTAATGCATGTGCTTTATTTTAAACTTAGGATGAACCCAAAGAGACTCCAGTTTGTCTGATAGACTGGTGGGATGGACAAGAAAGGATTTGTACTCCTCATTTCTGAAACTTTGAACTGAAGACAGAGAATGATACCCAAGTACAAGCTGCTAATGCAATTTGAGACCGCTGATGTCTCAGATGACTCAAATGTCCTAGGGCATTTCAATGCTATGGCCCTTGCAATGACACTAAATGTCTACGTTCAGGTAACTGATTCCCACCTCAAGGAGATGGGTCTAAGACACCTGACGTTAGGTAGCTAAACATAGGTGTTTACATGTGAGCTAGGTGCCAAGCTTGCACTATAGCCAGCAGGGCTCCATTCAAACTGGCAGCTGGAGGCACTATCTGAAGCTGCACATCACTCCACATTTATTTTTAATTTTCATAAAAAGTATGGAATTATCATAGTTTGACACTGGTCAAACACCAGGCACCCACGAAAGCCACTCACTCACCCTTCCCTGCCACAGCTGGGCAGAGGAGAGAAAAAAAATTAACAAAGGGTTCATGAGTTAAGTACTGGGAGAAAACACTCCAAGGGCAAAAAAGGCTAAACTTAAAGGTACAAAGTGAATTATACGCTAAGAGAGTCAGAGGAGGATAATGAAAAGTAAAATAAGCCCTTAAAACACCTTTTGTTCCCCCAACTCCCTTCCTCCTTCCCACCAGCAGCGCAGGGAGACAGGGCATGAGGGTTTTGGTCAGTTTGTCACCTCAGGATTTTCTTCCGCTACTCTGGGAGAGGAGTCCTTCCCCTGTGAGGCCGTGGCGTCCTTCCCACAGGAGACAGTTCTCCGTGAACGTCTCCGGCATGGTTCCAACCTCACGAGCAGCAGCCCTACCAAAACTGCTGCAAAGTGAGTCCCTCCCACGGGCACACACTCTTCCCAAAACTGCTGCAGTGTGGGCATCAGTCTTCCATAGGGTGCAGCCCTCCAAGGACAGGCTGCTCCAGCCTGGAAGCAAGCGCCCTCTCTCTCCACCAGGTCTTCCACTGGATCACAGCCTCCTCCAGGCATCCACCCGCCCCGGCATGGGCACCTCCCCTACGGGCTGCGGGTGGATCTCTGCATTCCCCGTGAGCCCATGGGCTGCAGGGGCACAGCTGCTTCATCATGGTCTTCACCACAGCCTGCAGAGGAACCTCGGCTCTGGCGCCCGGAGCACCTCCTGCCCCTCCTTCTCCACTGACCTTGGTGTCGCCATGTTGTTTCCCTCACATGTTCTCACCTCCTTCTCTTCTCTTCTCTGACTAGAAAAAAAATTTGGTGCCCACTTTGTTTTGATTTTCTTCTTAAATAGGTTATTGCAGAGATATTACCAACCACTCTAATTGGCCCAGCTTTGGTCAGCAACATGTCCATCTCCTGCCGGACATGGTGGAAGCTTCCATTAACTTCTCACAGGAGCCACCTCCGTGGCCTCCCGCTACCAAAATCCAGGCCATGCAAAACCAACACAGCAATTTACCTTGTATATCACTCTGGGGTCAGAAGAAATCACTCAGCCAGAGCTGTGCCAAAGGCACTGCACAGTTGTCCTCTTTTCAAACAAAGTGGATTTTCATGTGCATTTATTTGCTGGGAGCCAGGTGGGCTGTAAAATTAGCTAGAGCCACATAAAAGCCTTGCACCAAGGGCCCACCATGCAAGGTCCCATAACAGACTATGACACTTGCAGGCTCCATGTCCTTCTTGGTCCTGGCCAAAATGGGTTCCCACACTTCTCCTGCAGCTCAGCAGCAGCACTGTCCCTGGAAAACAAAGCTGGGAGTGCACTGGCACTTCCAGGAAGAAGGAGGTCTGGCCACATGACAGTGGAAGCCCTGGGGCCGGGCTGGCCGGCAACGCCTCGCCGCCATGCGTGCTGAGCAGAGCGTGACAGTGCCCTTACAGGGCAGTTACAGGCTGCACGTGGCACCACTGAGAGCTGAGGATAGGGCATGCACCAGGCGCAGCAGGTGGAAATGTTGTGGGGCAGGCACGGACCCACCACAAGCACGCTTCGCTCTTCAGGATGCTAGGGATACCTAGCTATACCTGCCAAGATTTGTATGCTAACAGGTCAAAACTCAACAATTATTAAAATTTCAAATAACACTTTTACTGAAACTCGAATTTTGACACAATTTGGAAAACTTCTCAAGATGGGAGAGGATCACATCTGGACATTTTCATTATGCATTCTATCTTAAAATGCGGAATATTTGGGGTCAGAACCATGTTAACTACTTGGAGCCTTTAAAATATATCCACATCCTAGGTGTTGTAAGCCAATGCCGTATCTGACTAGATATATGTAAGATATGTCTTTTAAAGATATAATTATTTTTAAGATGCTGAAGATAAGATCCCAACAACCAACTTTTCTTCCCAGAGAACTAACCAATTTATCCTACTTCTATAGCAAATGCCTCAAGAAAAGTGAACAGACTAAATAATTTCTAACAGCCTAATTTTTCTCCTAGGGGAATGTTGAAAACTGCTTTTAAACATCACCCCCATCTATCAATATGCAGCAAATTACAGGAATGTCAAGTTATCACAAAAGTAGCAATGGGAAGATATTTTTCAGTAGACATTTATGCAGCAGAACAAATTCTGAAAAGCATTTTTCTTGTGTTTTCTGTGTTGTGGACTTTTTTAATGAAAAGGTGTGAATGGTCTCCTAACATTGAATCACGGCTAACAAAATTACTTGTAAAGAATTTGACTTGGATGGCTTTTTTCCTTAATGCACCAAGAGCGTGACTTCCTTCGTGAAGGGAAAGGGAAGGAGTTGTAGTAAAGAGGTTTCTCCACAACATGGCTAAGGTGAGAGCTGTTGGTGCTGAGCACCCAAATGTACATGGGCTGAACAGCAGAAGCCACTGGCCTTGACAGAGCTGAAGTCCCTTTCCTGTGGCTGCCCATAATGTCTGGCAACCACCATTCACTGCCACCTCTGCAACTGGCATTGAAGAACTCAGGAGGTTCTCACAGCGTAACCTTAAGCACAAAGACAATGATTTATCTTGCATCATTCCCAAAGATTGCATTGATATGTGACTCTGTTGTGACCTCTATTGGATTTTTTTTCAGTCATATGGTAGTATTTAAAAGTAGATGAAAGGACAGGATGATGTGGGTTTGGAGAGCAAGGCAGGAGAAAGGAGAATTACAGTTAAAGATGAAAGAGAAATATTGTTGAAAAATATCCAAAGTTCCCTCCCAAAATTATAAGAAAAAAATAAGACTGGTTTTAAACTCTTGTTTTAATAAGTAGTTTGGATGGTCCACTCTTATTTATGGGACAAATCAAGTCCTTAAGTTGCTGATGTTTGGGGATAGTTGAAATTTCTATACACTGTGAGGCCAGCTTTCTGTCAGCTCATGTCTGTACTCTTGTAGGTACCAAATTGTCTTTCAGAGTAATTTTCAGAGTTACTGGAAACACTGCATCTACGTATACAGGTATGAGGAGAAATGGCAAACCTTAATAATAAGTAGGATTTATGAATATTTATTGTACTTGATGATCTGGGTGCAATACAAGTACTGTGTGTTAAGTAACAACCCAACACTTAGCTCCTAAAGAGACTTCAGAAACTGGTGTTGTAACCCTATTGTTCATCCCAAGAGGGATGATTGCCTACTTCAGGTTTCTATAGTGGCAGCAAAACTTCTAAACACAGATTTCTGTTTCTAAATGTCAGGATGAAATAGTCAGCCAAGTTCATCTGCAATTTCACTCTATGAAAAGACCTGTAGTATGACCTAGGTCAGGAAAGACACTCTAAACACTCTAAATTTAATACACTACTTAGCCACAGTCCTGGGAAGGAATGCACATCAGCTTCTATCAATTCAATCTGTGGAGTTTATTAGTGGAAAACAAGCAAGCAATTGTGGCAGCACAGCTCTAGCTTTAGCTTTAGATACCTATTTTAACCAGCAGCAGAATATTTTGGTGAAAACACTTGAATACACTTTGAAAACTGTGATCTCATCTTCATGGCTTCTAAAAGAACTGTCATATAATTTTCTTTTTTTTAACAGCACTTATTTATATTTTAAGGGTTTCAATTAACCTCTCTTCTTTGAGTTACACTCAAATAATTTTCACCCAAAAATGATTAAATATACTTAAGTCTTCTTAATTTAGTTATCAGTCTGAAGTCTGATAACCACCTCAAACACAGAAGAGGGGAAACATCTGACACCCTTACAGAAAATTACTAGAAGTTGTATAGTAATAATATCCAGAGGACACTTTAAAGGACCACAAACAAATTTCCTTAGGTAAATCTTTTTCTTTCAGAGCAGACATTGTAGGTTTATTTTGAAACCACTTAGATCGTGTTATTACTTTCAGCAGAAAAGCTGTAAAAACATATTTTGTATAAGGAAAAACCATAAAAAATTCCCAGCACTAACTTATTTCTAAATGCCTTGAAGGTACAGTGGGGAAAGAAAAGGAAAATAAAGCAAAGAAGAGAGAAAAGTCGTCTATATCGTGCTGTACCCCGTAAATATTGCAAGGTTAGATTCCTCGATCTACTGTAGTCATCCTGCTACAGAGCTCTGTGTGTTATGGATCTTGAAGTGTTTCCCACTTCTGCTGATGCGGGCACCTTTTGGGTAGCTGACATTTTTGCTGCCATGGGAGCTGGAGGGAAACTCTGGCAAGCACTAGCTGTAATCTCTTTACAGATGGAACACATCCCCCTCAAAAAATATATTAATCTATCCCTTACTGTAATTCCCTATTTTAAGTAAAATTTTAGTTCTTCCTCATAAAAAGTCACCAGAATATGATTTAAGTAATCATAAACTTTAAATATTTTAGCATGAAATATATTCTTGTATCTTAGCACCAGAACATTTTACTCTTTTGCCACTCTGGATGAAATCTCACCTCTTCAAACAGATTGCTATTTTGCTGTTCAGTTCAAGAGAAAGAAGAATTCTTATATTGAGCACTTCTTTGTTCTAAAAGTATTGAAATAGGCCATGAAGTAAGGGCATGATCATCATTATTGAAGACAACCACAGTCTTCAGTCATTAATAACTAAAGCTATACCCTCATGATATAAAAAAGTGAAAATTATCCTTGCAGAAATAAGCTCTAACAAATACATGTTCAAAATCCAGAGGAAACAGTAAAATGCATTGAGTGATTAAACAGACTGACATCTGATATTTTCTGAGTATCCATTAAAATAAAGGGTTTAAATAAAAATTATAGATTGGAGCGATGCATTCCAGATGTTTTCTTGGTAAAAAAGGAGAATAAAAATCGAGTACACAATTTTTTTCCATAAGAGATGAAAATGCAGGAGTCCTGTGCCTGCAGCAAGGGCTGGACAATGCCTAAGATGGTCACACAGGCTTCTACCTGGTAGAAGAAGACACACCCAGCTGGGGGTGGCTTATCAAGGGAAAACAAATGAATAAATGTGTTGACTGGGAATGTGAGGATATGAGAGTGTCCTCTTCTGCTTGTTTTTCCCTTTGGAAATCTTTGCATCCTGATTTGGAGCTAGCCTGGCATCTGGAACCAATTCAAGGGAAGCATGAAAAGCTTTGAGGAAAAGTCACTTCTAACCTGGCTGCTATTTCTGGAGAAGACAGTGCCTTTTTCTGCTACCCTCTCACTGGCTTGATGTCCACAAGGGTTGTCTGTAGCCCTCACTACCAGTTCTAAACAAAAGATTTGCAATGCAGAATAGGAAGCAAAAGAAATTGAAACAACAAACCCAGAAATATGATGTCTTGGAGACCCTGTGATTCAAGTAAGCAATTAAAAATCCAAACTGAACTCCTCCCTAGGAAGAAAACTCACAATTTGCACAGTCAGTTTTATTCACTGTTATAAGTTTCCTCTGGTAGCCCCTCAAAGCCACCTGCCACAGAACAGGGATGGTGGATTACATGGCATTCCCTTGGCAAGTGGGTTTTTCAGGGTCTGACATTTGATTACACTCTCCATTCTTTATAAATAAAAAGGCTATACATATTTTTAACAAGAATGCTAATGTGTGTGTGCATGTGTTATGTATATAATAATGTGCACATACACTAAATTATAATATATAGTGTGTATCATACCCATGTATCTACTATATATATGAGATGTGAAAAGCATTGCATAATTCTAGAAAACTGTCAAAATCAACCCTTCAATCACTGCTGGTTATTGTTCAAAGATTTAAAAAGTTGAGTGATACATCACAAACTGACACTCTTCTAATGCATTTAGTAGATAGATGCTATCCCCAGGCAACGCACCTGTTAGATGCCACTGTTATCAGATAGGTGGCTTATTCCCCAGTGTGCACAGGAACAGGCATCAAACCTCTAAGCAGAAGCTGCAGAGGGGCAGCCTTCCCAAGCTCATTTCTTCGTGGAGGCCGCAGAACATCTGCAAGGTGATGGCAGGTCATGCACAGACATGCACATTATCTCTCTGGTGCTCCTCACCCCTTTCCACTCATGCATCCATTTGCACCTCTTCAATAAATCATTGCCATTCTCAGCATAAAGACCTAGGAGGCTCAGGGTGCTTCACAGCACCCCCCCAGACAGCATCAGTTCTGGGAAGAGTGGAAACAGTCCATCCAGACAGAGGAATTTGGGGAACTTTAACGCCGTGCGGCAGGCGCCGGTGGAGAAGCTGCTGCTTGTCCAGAAGCACCCCATGTAGGAGGGGACACTCTGCACTACATCGGGTACTTTGCAAGCTGGCTTCCTCACCCGTGTGGTGAGATGCCTGTAACCACGGGCACATGGGGCCAGTAAATAGACCAGGCGTATCCAGAGATGAATGAGGTGAGGCGGCCCTCACTCGGAATTCCAGGGGTTTATTACCAAACTCCCTCGAAGGGGTCCAGGCATGAGAGGGTCAAACTTCCCTTCTGGATACATTCAAAAGGGGTACAGAAAGTGGCAGAGTGATACAACAACAACCTATGGGGAGAAGGAAAGGACAGAATGGAGGCCGGGTTACATCCTTTTAGGGGATACAAGGGGCATCTGTCAACTGTCAACTGCCAAGCAGACAGATCGGATCTTCACAGGATCACAGGAATTCAATGGGAGAAACCTTTCTCATCAAACTCACGGGAAGATCTTTAAGCTTTGGAGCTGGCCCACCAACAGATTTCCTCTTTACCTGGCCTCTGTGGCCCCTGGCCACCACTGCTATTGGTTCAGCCACCACAACAGAACTTGGCTCTCAGAGATATTTCACTGAAAGCCTGACTGAGGACGTGCTGCCAATAAATTACCTCTCTGGCAATCTTTATCTCTAGTGCTGGTTTGCAGCACATTGCAGCAGGTAAAGGACACTGTTCTCAGCTGGAGATGACAGAGAGGCTCTCTCGGATGACACAACACCTTTTTCGTTTTCCTCTTTCCTTCTGCAGAAAGGGAAAACACAGCTGTCAGCTCCTATTGCAAAGCCAGGTCCCACGCCAAGTCCTCCACCACCTCCAGCATGATGTGGCCGGCAGTCAGGGTCTAAATCAAGGAGTCCTCACCTCTGCATTTCCCTGTCCCAATCAAAGCAGGGAGTATATCCATGTATCCTGCTACTCCTGGGTCACCAGGCTGCTCAGCAATGAGATGCCCTCTTTCTAAATATGGAAATAGGAGACAATGAGAGGAAGTAAGAAGGGAGGAGGAGGAGGAGGAGGAGGATGGGCTTCTGTAAATGCTGTCCTTTCTTCTGGGCTTGAACATAAGTGGTGCTTACAGTTTGCACAAACTCAGAGGTGGTGAAGGCAGGGAGCTGTCTCCGATCCTCTGTGGATGGCAGTAGTGCTTTTCTCTTGGAGGGTGGAAGGGCTGGTCACCAGAAAGTCACTTGGTGTGTTCACAGAAAAACATGGACAATATTTAGAAAGTAGAAGTGGCATCACAGTCAATAAACACATCTTTCACTATTATTTAAATGTTTTCCAAGTTTAGTGGTTATTTAGTGCAAAAAAGCTGTGGAGAACTGGTGCCAGATTTAACATTTGCAGGGATTTGGATGGGAATTACTGACAGAAAGTTACACTGCTTTTTAAAATAAATTTGGCACCAGACACAACAAAGATTACCATCATTGTTGCCGAAAAAAATCAATGACATATGAGAAAATACTGGAAATTAATATTTACATGCAGGAAGATTAACTGGGAAGCCTAAGAAACAAATTATTTTGTTTCCTTCATCTTAACTTGCTATTCCATGTCGTATATTTTCATGCAGAGAAATTAGATATAGTTTTTTATATTTAGACCCAACTTGGAGATGATTTCAGAACATTTTTAAGGGAGTGTTCTTCTACTTGTAAATTAGTCTTATTTGGATATCACACGTATGTCACAGTGAACATTTTTTTTTTATTCAGTAGTCATGAAAGATCACTCATGATGTAGAATTTTATCTTTCCTCTGTATCCTTTAGTACTCATTAAAATCCCACTGGAATTGGCAAAAAAAGTTTAAATGTCTTTCTGCTTTTTATTAACCTTTCAATAGATAACTGTATTTCCCCCAGAAATATTTTGTTCAGTGTTGAACCTCTTTTTCATTTGTTTAACTGTATGGGATAAACTAGGGTTCAATTTGAAGAACACTTTTACTGTGTGGAGAAATTATATTAGTATGATATTAATATCTGTCTGTCCTTATTAACAGCAGTTTCCAGAATTTGAATGTAGAGTGGTGGTGTATTTTATCATTTTGTTTTTCATTGAAAGAAACTTAATACATGTAAAAAAGGCTGCATAATAAGACTAATCATTAAGATACGTTTTGATGCAATGAAAACCCCATAATTACCGTATCCTAATCTGCTGTTTACACATTACACTGCTGTCAGTTACATCAGTGAGGTGTCATATATTCAAGATGTTTCATGGCATGGAAAAACAAACTTATTTTTCGGTCCTTTAATTTCACAATAAACAAGTTTTCCAGAACTGGGCAGGTGGGTCCAATGATCTTCATGTCCTTTATATCTCTAAATCAAATTTGCAAATTGGGTATGATAACAGGGCTAATAAGATAAAGAAGATTACTCACTTAATAGAGCATGATACCACATTTGCCAATTAGTTGTCTTTTTAATTAACTGTATAAGGAGGTAGCTATGGCCAGGGACTTGTTCTTCTTTGATTGGAATCCAGTGTTCCTGAAGCATAATTACCTGATAGAGCAACTGCATTGACGTCCTTCATTTGGTAAAATCCCTGTTCTTCAAATATGCAGGCAACTGTCATAATTCCATCAAATTCTGTGGAATAAGCTACACATGCTACTATAAATAAATGCAAAATTCCAGTAAAATCAACCAAAAAAAAAAAAAAAAAGTAAAGTACAGTGAAGTATCTAATCTCAGCAGAAGAAAATTTTCTTTATTAAAAAAATTTATTTCAAAATTCAGGTATTTGTTTGTTGCCTGCCAGAGCTGAAGAATGTCAAAAAGATTTATCTTTTGCATGTGGGAAATCAGTGACTGATGCATAACATAAATGACTGTTTGAGAACTAAATTCTGAAGTAGATGCTATTATACACTCTCTTCCTGCCAGTTAACTGAGTGCTGCTGTATATTGTAATTACCTAAGAGTTTAATTTTTAAAATTTTATTTTAACAAAAACAAACTCTTCTATTCTGATTAGAGTTGATAATCAAACCACTAGCAGAACACGTTTTTATTAAAATAGTGCAGCTCTCTTCAAATGCTTAGTGAAGTCTTGTCTTTTTTACTCATATTTCATTTATGTGAGGAAGAAAACAGGTTGAAAGGCTCTGGCAATGTCAAAATAGCTCATTTTGACATCTTTGAATGAAAGTCTTATGGTTTTTTTTCTTGCAATGGCTTTTTACTTTGGTTTTTCTGTTTCATATAGATATATGTGAGATGTGTGAAAAATCTAAATTGGAAAGAATTGATCCATCTGAAACTATGTATTTTTCTTTTTGCTGAACACATTAATATTCAAGTTTTCTAGAACTGGGATCAAAATGTCTCTAGACAATTCTAAGGTTTAGAAGGATTTTCATTCTCCATATAGTTCTAGATTTGCCTTAAGTTATGAAGCAGACATTTTACCAGAGTTACAGATAAAATGGCCTCTAATAACTCTCTGATGTCTACCCTTAAAATGTGAACAGGCACAAAAGCTTTAAAGCAAGCAGCTTTTGGGTGTCAGCTTGAAATTCAGAGACACTTCTCTCTGGTGGCTCCATTTAGCAATTCTTGAAGAGAAGAATTGAAACAAAAGAACTAAATTGTCTAAGTATTTTCTTCAAACAACTCTTATCCACCCTGCCAAGCAGATGGAGATGATGTTCTGGAGAAAATTAAGCCTTTGAAGCCTGAGAAAAGTTCAAGTCTTGCTTTTACCTTTCAAAATGTCCTGCAAACGATGCAGTGGTCATTGGCTTGTGCAAAATGAGTCTTAACTATCTCAGAGTGGCTGTCCATGGTTCTCTGCCAAGTTATCCTTGTATAAGCAGAGAAAGGGAGGCAGAAATAGGTGACATTTGAGGATGTTATTCTAAAAATGGAGGCAAAATAAACAAACATCTTAGGCTTTGGTAAGGCAAGATTATGTTTTTCAGAGGTGGCACAGTGGATTTGTCAGGGACCAGACTTCCTAAAGAGATCCAGATCCCCCGACCCCTCGGCCACAGTAATGGCAAGTTGTGGTTCAAACTGTCACCAAGTCTGATCTTGTTTTTCAGCTGGCTTCAGCTGATTGCATGTACCTAGTACTGCCCAGAAAAGATCTAATGCCAGACGGAAGGAAGGAACATGAAAAGCTTCCTACTCAACTTGTGACAGGACCTGCTACCCTGCCTCTCCTATATGACAACCAAAAGTTGTCATATATTACAACAAGTTGCCCATATGACAATGGAGTTGGTGACAGAGCAGCTCTGAGCACAGTTTTAAGTTTTTCACCATCATGATTGTTACCGTTGGGGAATGCACTTGATGTCTTCATCCTAAACCATTTCAGGGATGCTTCTGCTGAAGCACTTGTGAGTCAGCACAGGTCAACATAGGCCATGGCCTACAATATGACACAAAGATGGTGTCGATGTTCTGTTTGATGTTGTGGTTTCACCCTCCTAGACCTACATCTACAGCCAGCAATGGATAGTCTTGTGTGCAGCGTTAAAAACGAGAAGCAAACTTGCACGTTCTTCAGCTGTTAAAACACTGACAGCCCGTGGTGTCCCTCTTGCTGTGGCAGCTGTTCACATTCACAGAGCATGGGCAAGGGGAGGGGGTGACATGCCAAGGCAGGATAACTGGCAGGTAACAAATTACAGACAATTCTACCACTAGGACAACTCTCACAGGAAACAGAATGGCTCAGGCAAGTCTGCATGTCCAAATGAAGCTCCTCTTCAGGATAAATGGAAGTTGCCGATGTGCTGAGCATGTCAGAAGCCACTGCAGGGTTTCTGAAAGCAAGCAGTGACTGTGCAAACCTCTGTGCCCTTCTGTCTTCAGAGATTAAGCAGATACACAGGACTTGTTGAAAGTCTGTAGGAGCTGGGAGGTGGGATAAATCAGGGCTTGCACAGTGCTAGTTTGTAATGTGATTCTTCTTGGTTTTGTCCCCAGAATAGGTGATCCTCAGGCTGAGTATCAGCTTACCAGTCAGAAAGACAAAACTATTTAAAATGTGTTATATAAAGCCAACTATATAAACAAATTGAGATAATCTCTATGTTTTTCTTGGTTTCTGCTCATTATAAAGTATATGGCAAATTTATTTCCTTTTTCTATTTTTCCCAATAAACTAGCTAAGTAAACAAAGTTCTGACAATATTTATACATACTAATACATGCACGTAAGCTCTTTTATCAATAATTTAAGCAACCTTTATAGAACATAATAAAAAACTGCATAGTAAGTGAAATGCTTATCTTTTTCCTTGTGTTTTTGTTGTGTTTGTTTGTTTGGCTTTTGGGAGGGGGGACGTTGTTGGGTTGGTTTGTGGTTTTTTGAGTTTTGAGTAGTGGAAATAAATTCCACTTTAGAAGACATTTACAGTACTGTAGTGAAGACAATCAGGAGAACCCATTGAAAACTTTCACAAAACTTGACGTATATAGTAGTCCTGCTATATTATAATAATAGCATTCAGGTGCTGGAAAGATTTCCCACGTGCTGTAACTGTAGTTGCACAGTTGAATTCTGATATTTGGTAGTTTGACATCCAGTCCTTACTGGAGCAAATGTGAGGAGAGGCTACAAACTATGCATACATACAACTCGTTCCATGTTGATTTTCAATACTGTGCAGTTCTACCAGAGAAATACAAACAAACTACAGTGCAGGCAGTTACACAGACCACATCTAGAAGTAGTTCTCCAGGGAGGAAAACATGAAGCATTCCACTGGATTGGCAGGTTTGTGCTCAGAAAACTCTGAATTCACCTGTCTCTCATAAACGTAACTACTGACTTAATAAAGAATACCAAGATGCTGGAAAAATAAACAGGGAAAAGAGATATTTTAAGACATAAGCACTATGTACTTTATGTTACACTATCCATACTGTGTGGTTTGTGGTTTGGAAGAGAAGCAATTGCTCAGTAATTTCTCCACAATACTAATAATAACAACCTTGTATGCCAGTAACCTGCTGATGAACTATGGCCAGAAACAAGTCCTCAGGTCCATATTCCCTGCTGGTAAAATGGTCAGAGGTGCTGCACACACAATAGTTCCTACTGACAAGCTGAAATTTTATATTCCCTTGTTGTTCACAGGAAAAGGTATTTAATATATAACTTGAAGTGGCCAAAGCAAAAGGAAGTTTTTGAGCATCTGTGGCACAGTAGAGGGCCAGCTGCTCACCAAAACCCGTTGGCCTGACACTGAGCTAGAGGCACAATCTACTGCATCTCTTCATAGTCCCTTAGAAATGTACTTGGGGATTCTATCCTACCTCCCCAAAACAGTGCGTCTGGCAAATTCCCTCGCCTCTTACACCTTCAGCCAGGCAGTTTAAGCCATTGTGCCATGTGAGTGATGAGAAAAGGGACAAAGAAAAAAGTGGTAGAGGAACCTTGGTTTGTTCAAATATCAACAAGGTGCTTGCAATCTTTCAGATATTGTATTGAACTAGTCAATAAGTCAGACTCTGGGCTGGTTTTTGTTGGTTTTTTGTTTTTTTTTAAGTAGTGCTCAACTGATACATAATTAAAATTTTTAAGGCATTTTAAAATTATCTGCAGGGCAACTGAGTCAGATTTTTATTGGTTGTGTTTAATAACAGATGTTTGTTAGTACTGTAGAGCAATATACCACCATACTACAAAATGTTCCATTAGAAATGCATATTTGTTATAAGAAGAACACTTAATTGATTTACCTTGTGGTAATAATTTTTTTACTCTTGGTCATGTATTAAAATAGATGTATTTTACACAATGACAAATATAAAATCCATCTCACTAGCTAACATCCTCTCGTGTCAGAATTATCCTGGCTGTGAGCACTGTCCTCTCCATCTGTGGTAGATGACTGAAGAGATAAGCAAACTGCTGTTTCTGAATAGGAAGGAAGAGTAGATGTATATAATCATGGGCTGTTAAATCACCTTAAGGATGATAGCAGCAAACTGCCAAAAATTGATGGGGATCTCATTTAACATCATCTCAAGTAGAAAATTATTACTCCAATTTTACAGCTGGGAAACTGAGGCATAGACATGCTGTGTAATTTCTCCAAATCTGTTGAAGGAGACTGCTAGCAGTGCTGATAAGAAAACACTGTGCCCCTAGCAAACTAATGGATTTGTTGTACTGTCCTTCATACACAAGGTATCCAAGATAAATCAGCAGCAGTTAAATTAGAAAACAATCTTAATTTTGATATTTTCTCGTAAGATCTTACCTTTTCTAAAGCCACAATTCATTCTCCCTCTTAACTTGTTCCATACAAGTAGTTTAATTTTAATGTTGAGACCCTAACACAATTCTGGCCAAGATCTGAGTTTCTTTTATGTCCTGTTCCCTATTAGCTTAGAAAAGGAGAGCTGTGCATTTTGAGGTTCTCTCCTGCAATACTCTCTATTGCCTGCATAATTTCCAAATGAGCAATTGAGTACTTAAAATGCAGAGTTTTCAACAAAGCTGAAATAAAAATCCTAAATACTTCACTCCTCAACATGCTGAATTACTAGCTCAGATAAATGCTTTTCTGATAAAAAAAATGCAGACGGCTCGCAGCCCTTCTATAAAAATTATTTAATATTAATATAAACCTTTCTCTTGTTTATTTTTTAAACTCTACATCCTAAATTGTTCTTAAAAATCCTGCAGAGAAAGGTTTCCTTCAGGCAAACACCTCTAGTGATCCTGCCACAAACCCGATGCTCTCACGTCATAGAAAAAGTGCTTAGTCAAGCCCCATTCTGCATGCCTCTAAGAGGGAACAAAGTGTCTGAAGTGAGTATCAAATCTCAACTTTACTCAGACAAAGATGTCTGGAACAAAATGGACCGAAATGTGCTATTTGACAACATGGCAGATGCTGAATCCCTTTAGTAACACACCTACTGAAAATGAGGGAACTTGGTGGGATGCTTATAGTTAAGCTCCTTTCCAGATATCTCCTGAAGGCATCTTTGCCTTTCTGTCTCCTTAGAAAGAGTTTGTGCCCTCTGAATAACTGAGCAAAGTTAGAGGCAGGATGTGGAAGATTTGGGGGCTTCTTTTCTGCAGAAAAGAAGGACAACTTAGAGATCAATAAATGCCACGAAATTCTCTATTTAAATTATAAAAAAACCCTTGACAAATGTTATTCAATACGATTATACCACGTGTAAATAGTCACAGAACTTTTCAGAATTTAAACCAAGAATAAAACAAATTTAAAGGTGTTACAGTGTGGTAGAGCTACAACTTGTAGCAATCACAGTAGTGATATGGGAATATTTATTTTATGTAAAAGAAAAAAATAGATCTGTTATTAAGCATTTTATTTTGTCACAGCTCTGTGACAAGACACTGAAATAATCACACTAGGAATCACAAAATCCATGATCCTTAGGGAGACAAAGTCTTCCAGCACTTCTCCATCTTTTTGTAATATTACTCCCAAAGCAGAAGCAGATTCTGATGACTGGAGTAAGTAAGATAGGTACCCATAGTTACATATACAATTGAAAGAAAAAATCTTGGAGGAATGTATTTTATATATGCTAGTGATAAAAGTTTGTAAGGTAAGGCTGCATTTAAAGTAACAATAAATACATATGCTTAGTCTTCCTTATATTATTCTGGCAGAAGGACCACATGTAAATATTAAATTCATCATTTAAGTTTGTTTACCTGCAGTTACATATTTTTCAAGAAATCTTTAAGCTGCAGATTTCGTTTTAAGTAATTGCAAACATGTGATCTAGAGCAATAGTTTGACAGCTGGAAAGTTTAACATGGAAAATGTGTAGGAATTTGCATTTCCACAGCCTAACACCAGTCAGACTTCTGCTACTCTGCTGCTTTTGTACCAGCCTCTTTCATCAGATCATACATTTTAATGAAAAAAACATTGCAGTAATCAGTTTGAGAAGACTTAAAGCCAGGGGTAGAACCTGACTTTAAAAAAGCAGAAACCTGGAAATATTCTCTAGTGGGAAGCAATTAGAACAATACAGGAAAGTTAGGTGTTACTGAATGCTACAGAAGGCAAACAGAGCAGTGCAGCCATGGAAACCATCAGCAGGTCCTCTCTGATGGAATGCACAGAACCTCGGAGGGATACACAGAACTACCAGAACTGCACCTCCTCCCTTTCTCGGCTTCCCGCTTACTTCCTTTGCTGTCTTGATATCAATCATCATCAGTGAAACAGGTGAAGAGGAACTGTCAATCAATATGCCTCTGTGGATTCTAGAGATACGCTTCTGAAGCTGTCAATAACGAAAACCTTGTTCTTTCCCCCATAAAATATGTATCATTTCCTTGGTGCCCAAAGCCCCAAATCACAAGACGTATCATTTCTTTTAAAAAATAGAGTCCCACTTGAAATAATATACTAGCCAGCAGATGAGTGCCCAAAAATGCCACAGTTTTGAGTAGAGGATATGAAGCTTCTGAAAATAAGCAGAAAACTGCCAGACAGTATATGCAAATGAGCCAAATAGATAAAAATAGATACTTTTCATAATTCATAAACAGGTGCAAGCAAATAAATATAACCTACGAAAAACAACACTCCATTACTCTTGCCTTATTCTCTCTTAACTAGAGAACCATATGTGTTATAAAACCTCCTAAAATAACCAAAAATAATGAGTGACATTCATTACTGATGTCATTCCATTGAAGCTAGCACAGACACAGTGGGGAACAGAATCTGGATAAGCATCTCAACTAACCTTATTTAGATGAGTACTGCTCAAATAAACTCCATTCAGCAATTGTTCCTGCAAACCCTAATCCTTTTAATATATAATCATTAGTGGTAGTTATTTAAAAAAAAACCAAAACAAAACAAAAAAACAAATCAGAAAAGGAAAAGAAAAAAGAGAGGTTTAACTTAAGACTACTTTAAAACACTTAAGATACCATAAAAATATTATTGCAGAACCATATGTAATACATCAAAAAGAAATAGAAAACAAACACAGACACCTTTCATTGTGCTTTTATAAACTCAACATGTTCATATGATTAATATTTTGGAACTTCAGATACAGAAGTATCTCCCTGGCTGAAACGTAATTGTTTCAGCATACTTTTACATGGATAATTCTTTACATATCCTCTCCCTTCAGGGAGTAGCTGAAGACTAGCGATGTTTGTAAATCATTGTGTAAGCAGCTACGGAAGTATTTAACCATAGCAGCATTATATTCATGTTGACCAAATTTAACGAAAAAACCTGCCTTTTACAATGATGCTTTTACCATCATTTACACATAAATCCAGTCACAGACATGATGGTGAAAGGACTGAATGGATAGGGGAGCCGTACTTTTGATTCGTTTTGTGGGGGTTGGTGCGTTTTTCGTGATGAGTTATTTTTGGGGAGTTGGGGTTTTGTAGTTTGGTTTGGGTTGGGTTTTTTTTCTGATTGCATCAATTTTTCTTTGAAATTCCTTTGAGGAATTACTTCACATTTATTATGAGATCCAGGCTGCCTGCGGCGGTGAGCGGGGAAGGAGGACGCGTCCCGCTCTCCGCCCGCGACGCCGCTCCCCGAACCGCGCTGCAGCCGCTCCGCGCCGCGCAGCCCCGCGGGCCGGCAGCCGAGGGGGTCCGCGCACCCGGCTCGCCGCGGGACGCCACTGCCACCTGCTGAGGGCACCGAGCTACTGACGGTGCCGGCCCCCGGCAGCCCCCCGGGCCCCCGAGGCCGCCCCCCGGACTGACCACGACGGACCGGGGCACCACCGGGGCCGGGCGCTGCGGAGGATGCGGAGGATACGGAAGATGCTTTCGGCCCCACACTCCGTTGCGAGTGTTTACCCAGCAGCATCACAGCACTAAGGACGGTGTCAAATACAGATAGATTTAGGGCCACTGGTTTTCTTTCCTTTTCCTCCCCACAGCTTCTCAGTTTACCAGCTCCAGTTTTCTAAAGCAGACAGTTGCCATGTCCTAAGTGAAATGAAATGTTTAGTGTCTTCATGGCTGTGGAGCATCTCCACAATGTGTGTTTTACTGTATTTTTTTCCTTTTAAAAAGCACATTGTTTGGTTTCAAAGATGTGCTCCAGGAAGAGAATGTGCTGCTTCAGTGGGCAGCAAATAATTATGCAAGAGAAGGTAAGGTTACACAGTGGAAATTATTACTACTAACTGATGTGGTGCATGAACCCAAAATGCCTTTAATAAGGCTCCTAAATCAAAAGCAATGTGCAAAAAATATTGTCACATACCATGTGAAGGAAAGAAAACCTGTTTGTTTTGTAACAGGGAATAATATCCTAATCAATATTACTTGGGGTCTAAAGCAACATTGGTCTTCCAAAATTATCATTGGCATTTCAAATGCTCCTCTTTTTTGAAAATAAAGTCAGTAATTCCTTGTCAGTGGAGCAGAAATAAGCAGTAAAATGTTTATTACTTTCCGAAGCCCATTTGTTTCAGCAGGAAACTGCCTCCACCGTTACGCTACTCAAGTGTACAGATTCACTCAGGAAACTGAGAGGTATCCTTATCTGTATGGATTTAAATATGGAAAGAGACAGTGAATGGAAAGAACAACTTCAATAAGATATTTTAGGTTACAACTGAATTGTGTGTTTATGGCCCCAGACAGTGTGCTCTGCAAAATGTTCCAAAACACTCATCTCTAAGCTTTCAGCTATTTCTCCATCCTGCTCCAAATGCTCTGTGAAACATTTTAAAGAAGAAGAAAAAAAAAAACAAAACTAGATTTGCTATCAGTATCTAACATAAAGAAGATGGAATAATTATGATAACCATTTCCAATTGAGTTATAAAAGCAGCTTGTTGGTTTTACTTACCACCCATGTTTATCACTTAGGCCATCATTGCTTTTTGAAATATGTACGAGTTTTGCTTCCAGCACATGATCTTTACACTATAAAAGCAATTTTAGAACCATAGTTTTATAGTGAACCTTTTAGAAGATAATGGCTTAAATTTCTAGTTTCCCTCGTTATTGCAGTGATAGGATAGCTGTTTCTATAAACCAATCTAGATAATATGTCATATCTCTCTTCAGCAGCTACTGCACACACGATATAGGAAACTCTCCTGCTACTGGTTACTCATTAAAGTTAAGTGGTAGGGATCCACATGACAAGGTTAAGTTTCAACACTTTAAACCCTGCTGAAAGTTGCTAATAAAAATGTTTAATTTTCATTCCAAGCATTTATGGTATCATCAAGTTGAGCTGGTTGTTTTCTTCTTCTCATTAGTTGAAACCAATGAACCTCCTTGCAGAATAAAAATATTCAGGTAGAATAACAAAATAGAGGCAGGATTTGACCCCTCTTTAAATTAAACAACATAAATGGGTTTAATGGGAATGTCCTATTAACCAGAGGTAAAGTTTGATCAGGATTTTTAAAAAGGGCTAGAGATTTCAACACACTGGCAGGGAAATGTTAACAAAAACACGATATGCAAATTGGGAGCACTCAATTCTTTCTTTAAATGGTCCACCATGTAGGGCAATTAAAATAACTAGTCCCTTATAAAAAAAAAAACCACTTTGTTTTTATTTGGAGATAATAATGTTTCCAACAAATCATCACCTATAATCTCTTGATACTGAAAAGTCATGATGCAAAAAAATTCAGCCAAATTCAAACCATCTCACAAGGAAAAGAAAGATGAAAAAAGACAGGATGTTTGCTATGGCAGGGAGGGCTGGAGAAAGGAATGGGAAATCAATGGACTGCAGAGAGTTGGGACCCATGGCGGAGATAGGGCAGGCACCTGGTCCTGTGCTGTTCTTCAGGGTTATGCTCACATGGAATGTGCTATGATGCCTCTCTCTGCTCATTCTCCTGTCATTCTCTCTGCTCCTCTCTCCTTTTTAGAGAGGCAATTGGAGGAGCTATTACATCGAAGGCAGATACCACTGCTATCCTTTCAACCCTCTGCCCCCTGCACGTAAGGTTTGTGATTTTGCAGCAGGGGCAGGGTATCAGCAGTGACAGATGCTTGCGTGTCCTTAGAGTATTGACCAGGTCAAACTTATCAATGGGTTTTTATTTCACAGGGTAGGTCATAAAATATTCATTGCCCAAGGTCATCTAGACTCATGGAATATTTTAGATTGGAAAGAACTTCTAGAGGTCATCTACTTCAACCTTCCCAATGCGTGGCTCTCATTAAATTGATGCCAGGTTCCTTGAGGCCTGCTAAGCTTTGAAAATCTCCAAGGACAGAGATTTCACAACTTATATGGGCACCTGTGCCAGTGTCTGATCACCCTTGTGGTAAAAGGTCATGGGTTTTGCCTTATATGTATTTGTACATCTTGCTTCTTATGCAAATACTTGCCTAGTAAGTCTGGCCTACAGCATTTAATTGTCCTCTCCTCAGCCCTACAGGGATATTAAAACCCACTTTTGGCTCCTATGTTTCCTTGCAGACAATGATATATGTGGATACATAAAACAAGATATCTTTAGATATATCACAGCTTTAATTTTATTCCACTTTGAAGTTAAAAACTTACCTCCAGCCTTCCTCTAGGGATATTGTTAGATCACTCCTCTAAGCAGTGTGGGAAAAAACCCTGTTCTGAACTATCATCTTATTCCCCATGTGTATGATTCCTGCTTACCTGTTGTAAATTCTCTCACTATTGTTCCTGTCTTACAGCCTCACTAGATCACCTAGATTCCTCTTAACATTTCCTTTCTTGTTTTTCACCTTTCTCCTGATTAAGACTTTTGAAGTCCATGCTTGAGGATGAGATTTAGGAACATGTGTAAGTGCCTAACCATGCCAGTAGAAGCAAGAGAAGGTATTCTTTTCTGATGTGCTGTGCTCCCAACAGCTCCAACTGAATGTCTTTATTCATCCAACAGCTCCAACTGAATGTCTTTACTCATCCAAAAGGAGCTCTTGAGGACTCTACTGACCTTAGACACTCTTGCCTCCATCTCTTTATGGTTTACCTCATGACAGGAATGAATCTCACTGAATTCAACAGGAACACAGTAGTAGAAAGGAGGAGTCTCAAGCATACAGTTCTTACTGAAGGTTTTCAACCTGTCCTCTGATACACTAATGGAAGCACACGCTGTCAGAGTTATCTATTGCTGCTTTCTGTGGTGCCTCTAGCTTATAAGCAAGTTCTTGTTATCTCACCTGAGTGACTCAGAGGGCACATCTTCTTCAAAGTCTTTGAGGATCATAGATGCTGTCAAATTATTTGAACCAGCACATCAAAAAGGCCAAATTTCTTTACCATTTTAGGAAAAGGGGCAGTAAATTAATTTTTTATTTTAAAATGCACCTTCAGAATATATTAAGTTAGTGATTAACTGTCTAATTTAGAAAGAATGTTACTTCAGTTACAATGAATTACAAGAATTTAGTCTTGAGTTCTACATTTATGCTATGAGTAAAACTTCAGATGCAAGAGTAGTTGTATGCAAATGAACAACTAATGATCTTTAGAGAATATAAAACCCCTCCTAGAATTTTAGAAAGACTTTGGATGACAGTAGACTCTGTGCTTTAGCCCCTAAAATTTTAAGTCCTATTTCAAGAGCAGAAACCAGACTCTTAAGATAGGACTAGGCCATCTCAATAATACGTGAAGCGTATAGACATCTTCACATGAGGGTCAGAGAAGCCAGGGCACCAAACAAGAAACCTTTTAAACTCTCCAGAAGCATGCAGAAAGTATCTCCTCTTGTGTCCCATACATGAGATTAGTGACACTGCCAACCTGTCCCAGTGGTCGGTGGTCAGAGTACTCCCTCCAGCCTCAACATGGCTCTGCTGCCCAGGAGCAACACCTAGAGACGTTCAGCAATTCTGAAGTGTAAGAACTCTGAGGCAAGAGCACCTGAAGCAGTTGGGTCTCTCCATGCTACTCTGCACAGACTTTTATTAAAATTATTTGTACCATGGAGAGTAAAGGTGAGCACATCTCCGCTATCTACTAGTTAGTATATAGAAACAAACAACATAAATGCAAATTAGGTTCCAGGTGGACCAAGTGAAAACAGAGGTGCTTCTATGTATTTTCAGAAGAGAAAAAATTAGGAGATTCTGAAATATTAATGTCCAAAAATGTCAATGCTTCAAAGATTAGGCCACAGTTGGATAGGAATTTTCAAAATCAGAGCTGCCATAGTACAAGTGGAAGACATGTGCAGAGATGGAGACAGAGGAGATGGCCAGAAGTCCATGTTTGGTAAATAATAAAGGTCACTGTAGTTTAAAAGAAAAGCTCATAATGAGATACACTTCATGTATTTTGATATTTTATCTGCCACCAGCTTTTTGAGGTACGTCCCTGGATGCCTAACTAAGATGAGATATCACTGTGTCTTAAAGGAGTTTCGCTAACTCTAGGGATCAAACTAAGCTTTCACAAAATATTTTCTCTGTACCAAAAGAAACCAGAAATAAGTCCAAACAACAGCAGCAACAAAATCTTTATTTGTCTCCTGCACTAGAAACCTAAAAAAAAATCCTCTTGATGAATTTCTAAGTATCTGTATTATGACCTTGCAGGATTTCTTCCAGTCTGCTGTGGGTTTGTTATCATGCCTGCTGGAAGGAATAGCAAGCTAACCAAATTACACTCTTCTGCTTGAAAACAAGCAATTTTGAAGGCAATATCCCAAGGATCTATTTTCATATGTAAAAACTGTGTTAGGTTATAAAATCTGCAATAAACATTGACATTTTTTACTGGCATGTTTTCTTCAGAACTTCTAGGTATTTTGGGGAGTATTATTTTGAAAATCCATGTATTCCAAGAAAACAAACATTTCTGTCTGAAAAAAAAAAATTAATATTCTATTCTATTTGTATTCTATTCCCTAAAGGAAATGTATTATATTCCTAAAGGGAGTATAATACAAATAGAATAGAATATTAAATATTTTTTGGGCTGTAAACTGTTTAGGGCTGTAAACTGTTCTGCAGTTCTCAGCATAGACTCTGTTTTTTGCTTTTGTCTCCTTTTCTCTTTTCTTTTCTTTTCTTTTCTTTTCTTTTCTTTTCTTTTCTTTTCTTTTCTTTTCTTTTCTTTTCTTTTCTTTTCTTTTCTTTTCTTTTCTTTTCTTTTCTTTTCTTTTCTTTTCTTTTCTTTTCTTTTCTTCTCTTTTTTTTCATGACTTGTTTTGCTAGATTAAAGAGTGGTAATGGTCTGTGGCAGGGTTTGCACCTTTCAAGATACATGGCTTTGTTTTGTCACCAAACTGCTTGTTTGGGAGTCCGGATAGTTGCATCACAGAGGGAAGGAGGGAGGGAGGGAGGGAAAGAAGGAAGGAAGGAAGGAAGGAAGGAAGGAAGGAAGGAAGGAAGGAAGGAAGGAAGGAAGGAAGGAAGAGAAGCACCATAAAATAGTAAACAAACAAACAAACAAAAAAACCCATCCAAAAAGACCCAGAAAGTGAAAGAGGAAATAAAGGAGATGAACAGTAGAGCCATTTAGGAGAGCAGGTCTTGGGGTCAGAAAATGACTTTACAGGGATGCATGCCTTATTAATGGAGAGTGATGTTTAGATATTTATTTAGATAGGAATCAATGGAATAAATTAATTCCCTTATCGGGGATTAATATCTGATGAGTAACAGGAAATACTAGAAGTCAGGGAGCAAAATGAACATTTTTCCAGGACAGGCCAGTCAGCACAGAAGTAAGGCCAGGAATTTCTGCCATTGATCATGACCAGGCGAGGGGAGGAGGCCAAATTGTTCCTCTAGCTGGGAAGGAGCAAACAGATCCTGGCAGAGGAAGGGGTCCATTGCTAACAGTCTGGGAACTGGCCTTGGTTTATACAGGTGTAATAACCAGGCAGAAGTGTTTCTAGCATACCTGCAGCCAAGCAGGTACTCTGTGTGAGCCATCCATGTCTTGTCTTCGGATTAAAATTTAGCCTGTGCTGGTAGTAACACAGAGATGAGCTGCTTGGATTGAAAGTCTGGTCACAGGACAGCTCTTTGTGGAGGCAGGTCTTCCTCAAAATTAGCACCTCATAGCAGTTTAACATCAAAATCAACACATAAATGAGACATCAAAACTGAGTTTCTTTTCAAGTTACTCCCTTGAGTTGAGGGTTAAGGGACATCATGAAGAAGGGAAAGTTGGGCCATCCTTTCTGCTGAGTTCAGTGTATGAATGCCTCATGCTACTGACAGTCTTGCTTCTTTAATTTATGTGAAAAAAAGCTTGAAGGAAAATATTCCAACATCTTGGAATATTAATGCAATGTATTCCAACATTTTTTAATATTAATATCAGAGCAGTGCTACAGCAGCTAGCATGTTACATGTGCTGACTGGACAGCTTATAATGTGCAACCTAACATGCTGTTCACCTCATCTGACATTTTGGTCGTGGTTTATTATGCAATAGTGATGCTTGATTTGGGCTTTCCTAGAGGTGCATACCATGTATTATAGGCTACACAATAGGTCAACATAATAAATGAATTATTCCTAACACCTATGTGCTTTGAAAACTTATTCCTAACTCTTATACACTTGTCACCAAGAATAGCTCTGAGTATCTCCCCCTCCATATAATTAGGCAGAAAGATTAAAATCTTACAAAGAAATGCAAAACTAGAGCATACATGATACCTTGCACTATTACATAATGTGAAAAAGGTTATTAACGAGGAACTCAAACGAACTCATAACATGATACCGCAGTAAACCGACCTTTACAAGGTGTTGCTACAAAGGCCCTCCAGCTTGCACTCTGGCTGCTTTTCTGCTTCAAACAGCCACAGTGTGTATGTGATTTCTACTGTTCCCTCTGTTGCTGCATTTGAGCACCTTACACTCTTTCATGAATTTATGCTAACAATCCCTCTCTCTGTGAAAAAACTGCTACCACCCCCTGTGATAGATACGTCATTCAGGCACAAAGACAGAGAGATTCTTCAAATCCATGTAAATATTAAAAGCTGCATATTGGTGCTCAGCTGGTTTTCATCAGCCCAGTAAGCATCTGTCAGTGACTTGAGGCAACTACAGGCTCAGGTACTTTGAATTTGATGTGGATAGGCTCCAGATCCTATCTGTCCTGGCAGCATGGAGCAAAGGAGGGAACTGGACCTCCTGAACTCTGGCCCCTGCCCTCCAACTTGGCTGGTCTTCCCTTCCCTTTTTATTTTTACCCTGTAACAAAGTTCTTCTTCTATTAGTATCTACCCTGTATCACAATTAAACCAAGTGCATTTCAGTATCGCTGTTACTTATTTGCAAATTTAGTCATCGTGAAGGCTTGCTTAAAATTCTAGTGTAGCTAACCTGAAAACTGCCCTAGTAGATGCCTTAGAAAAGAAGAGTATATGCTCCAGCAAAAAAAAAATTTATTACAAATAAGGGAATAAGAGATTATCACTACTGTTTCAATTGCTTCCTCTCTTTAATTAAAATGAAACCAGAAACACTGATGTAAGACAATATATCAGAAGTAACTCATTGGAAAGATAACCCTGAAAATACCAAACATATGTAACATTTGGTTCCTGATCAAAAACGATTATATGTATCAGCTGATCCTTCCAAAAGTCAGGATATATAATATTTGATATATACATTTGGAAAATGCAATGCAATCTTAAAATCTGTTTTGTAAAATTCTGGAAGAACACGCTGTTGACATTTGCTATAAAGCACAGTAATAGTGACTCTAAAGCTGCACTTTAGCATGTCATTTTCCTTGTCCCTCTGCAGGTGTGATATACTGTACCTGCAGCCTTGAGAAGTCAAGATTCCTTGGGATGTTCTTGCCTTGGAGATTTCGTCAAGTAGATCCTCTTACTGACATCTGAACCCAGGATGACCTTGGACCATGCGGACATGCTAGAATTTCACACGACTCATCTCTGCAGGTATTATATAGTCTGAAGCCAAAATATCAGGGGAATTTGTTGTCCTATAAATGTAGACATGTATTTTGCAATAAATACTTAGATGAGGACTAGCTTTGTTACATTGCACAGCCCCTCTGCCTGCCAGTGGGCTGGCGGCTGCCTGGGTGCTAATGATCTCCTCCAAATTCAACCAGCATATCATGGCCTGGTTATCTGACATATGAACAAGTAGGGCTTAGATTAATTACTATAAATGTCTTCTCATAATACATACTTTTAAAAGGATTATTTAATAACAGATAACAGATGGGAAAATACACTTGTTCACATACTGTAAAAAATAAAATAATTCATCACTAAGTGTATTACTTTTGTTAGCTTCTAGTTGTTCTGGAATCTATGGCTACATTTCAGTACTGGCTTAACTTGTGCTCACAGACTGTTTTCCTTACGATTATTTAAATTAATTGATGATTGTAAGCACCACTAGAGGGCACAGAATTATAACAATATTTCTTAAAGGATCACAAAAAGTACATCAGGAATTGGAGTTCAGTAATGTTCATAGTTTATTGGCCCAATCCTCAGTTTAAAGCCTCAGTCCTACAACAGTGATGCACGTGTGCTGCTGTGAGCTGTGCCGTTGCCCACCCCAGCAATTAAACGAAGCTCAAGGGTTATTGCTCCTGGAACAGAGGCCTGGCTGAGTGGGTTGGACCATGTGCTCTCAGTTGAAGTTTGGCTTTCCAGGATTTGAGTATCAGCCCTCGAATCAAGTGACTAAGGCCACTAGAGTCTAAATCTAAGCTTGGTTCTGGAGGAGTGGCTGATGGTAAAGGCATGCTGTACATCTTCAGCAGTAAATGAGTACATAGGGACGAGAAAAATGAAGCGTATAAAACACTTGCATATCGCCAACCAAGGAAATGCAAACAAGTAGTAAATGAAGGATTAACTAACTCAATTTACAATTCAAAGAAAGAAGAGTAGATATATGCCACTGGAAAGCTTAAATATTAATGGGATTTCTGTGGATAGTTGTATCAACTACTTAACATCTGCTTTGACATGTGTGCTGTTTCTGCCATCCCTTATCACGAGCGTGAGTGGCCACTGGTTCACATGTTAGAAAGTTCCTGTCTGAAGTGGCCTGCAGTGGAGGACAAAGTTTAGTGAAGAGAGGAAGAAGTTTAAGCTCTTCATTTCAAGATATGTGAATGAATGGCATTGGACACATTGTAGCAATGAATTAGTACTGGTGGTGTGTCCACGTTGCATTAGTAGGGTCACAAGTTAATGCTCACTACCAGAACATGAGATGTGTCTCAGCATCTTCTTTTCAGGGAGTTAAAGACGATGTGTTAATCAAAGCTTGAGAGCCTGGCCTCCAACGAGCCAGCACAAAGGAAAAAAAAAACCCGAAAATTAATTTCTGCATGCTTCTATTGAATTTTGCCTAACATTAGCATCCACCTTACTGTTTTTCATTAACACTTCAGGAATTAGTATCACGTTTTCACATCGTGGTGCTCAGGCTGCAAAACCAGTGACACGCAGCTATTTTTCGTTAAGTGGGCGCTGAAGTGCCGGGGAGTGGCTCGTCCTGTCCCCCAGGCAGCGCCGGGCTCCCAGGCATCCCCGGGGGACGGCGGGCGCTGCCGAGCTGCGGCCCAAGGAGCAGCACGGGCGGCGGCTGCCCGCAGCAGGCGGCCGCAGGGTGCGGGGGGAGTCTTGGGGGATGGCCGGGGGTCTCCCGCGGAGCACGGGCGATAACCCACGGGCAAAGCGAGCGCGGTGCGGCGGCCGGGCGGGCAGCACGGTGCGGCCGCGCCTGCGGGTGCCGGGGTGGGTGGTGTTTTTTTCCGCAAGCTCACCTTGATGCGGCGGGGCGTAAAAGGGCCGCGCTCGGCAGGGGGAGCATCGCTGTCTCGGAGCAGCGCGGGCACCGCGCGGCGGCACCGCTGCGCTCCGGCCGCACCTCGCCGGGGCCGGAGCTGACGGGGGCCGTGGGGGAGCCCGCAGGGAGGGCAGGCGCGCCGCTGCCCCTGGGATCTGCTGTCTCGCCGCCGCACGAGGCCGGGACACGGCGGAAGCGCCGGAGCGGCGTGCCGGGCCGCGCCGCCCCCTCGGGGGTACACCCGGCGGCTCGTCTGCGCTGCCCCGCCCGGGCCGGCCACGCTCCCTGCCCGCAGTGGGGTCCCGCCGCCGGCCGATCCTCCCCCGCGCCGCCGCCGGGACTTACGGCAGTTTTGTTACTTTCTCGGACTTACATGGACATTTCCCGGGAGCGCGCGTAGAACGCGGGCGCCGCGTCCCGCCAGCCGCTTGCCGCCCGCCCCGCCGCGGGCACCGCTGCTGTCTCTGCCGCTCGCGCCCCGGGACGCAAAGGCGCCCGGCGGCGAGGCCCCCGCCTCCCTCCACCGGCTCGCCTGCCTTGCCGACTTTCTCCGCCGCTCGGAGCGAGAGCAGCTGCTTGCCCGGCCCGGCCGGGCCAAACGACGCGGGAGGCAGCGAGGGAGCGGGCGGCGGCAGGCACCGCCGAGCCGCGGCCTCTCCGCCGGAGCCGCGAGGAGCTGCCCTCTCTCCCTCCGCCCCGTCCCGGGCCGCGGAGCCACGCCGGGAGGCGCTGCGGGGACCGGCGGCGGGGCG
>VWPU01003956.1:0-196817 GCA_013398955.1 Callaeas wilsoni
CGCGGCCCCGCCGGGGCCGTCACTCACCGCTGCTGAGCTGCTGCCCGAAGGCGGCGGTCCCGCGGCGGGCGGCGGGCGGCGAGCGGCAGTCCCAGCGCTCGTGTCGGAACTGGCTGCGGCACTCCTGGAGACCCAGGCGCGCTCCCTCCCGGATCGCGGGCATCAGCTCCGGCTTCTGCTCGCACAGGTCCTGCTGCCGGCGGCTCAGCGGAGGGCTGGCGCAGCCCGGCTTCTCGGGCCCCCCGGCGGCGGCGATGCCCAGCCACCTGCAGAGGCAGCCCCCCGTCAGCGCCGTCCCGACGGACACGAGGGAACGGGCTCCGCGCAGCCCTCCCACCCCGACCCCGCGCCCGGCTACTCACATCCAGGTGCTGCCGGCGGCGGGGCAGAGGGCGAGCAGCAGCACTGACCGCAGCAGGCACGGTCCGAGGGGAGCCCCGCGCCCCATGGCAGCCGCATCAAGCCCCGCCGCGCAGCCGCCCCTGCCCGCGGCCCGGCCCCGGGCAGCAGGGACCGAGGGGGGACAGTACCCAGGGGCACCCCCCTACTCGGGTTTCTCCCCCTCGGGAGACAGGAGGCAGCTGGCGCGGCGAGCCCGGGCCGTCGGACGGCCCTCCTGGGGAGGCTGGGCTGGTAGGGAGGGCGGCAGGAGGGGACACATCGGGAGCGCCCGGTTCCCGTCAAGGTGAGAAAGTTGGGATTGATGTTTTCCCCCGCTCCTTCCCCGGCTGTGCCTCCCCGCCCGTGCATTGGCCGCCCCGGGGCCGGGGCGGGCCGGGGCGGGCCGGGCGGGGGCGCGGCGAGGGCTCCGCTCCACAAAGCGCCGCTCCGCCTGGCTCCGCACGGCTCCGCACAGCTCCGCGGTGCTGCCTCTCGGGCTGTTGAGGTGCCGAGAGTGGCTGCAAGGGGCGTAGCGGGGTCCGGGCGTGGCAGAGGAACCCGTAAATTTGCAGTGATTTAATCCACAGAAATCAGAGAGATGATGTTAATAGATCATAACATTCCCTACACTTTAAATTCAAATTTTCTAATGCTTTATCAGTATTAACTGAGTCAGCATCAGTATTCATTAGGACAGCATTTGTTCATTCCTGTTAACTTCAGTGAGACAGTCTTATCAACTGCTACCTCGATTGTTAGTCGTTAGTTACATATTAAAAGCCAATGAGTCAGCTAGCACCTGATGGAGAGCTGGTGTTGGCACTCTGGACTTTCAAATCCTCTTTGATCACAATATATTGCTTCTTCCTTCTGTGTAAGCAAAACACCTGCACTAAAAATAATCTGGATAAAATGACAGATCCGTAAAACTTTGATTTGACACAGCTGTAAATTAGTGAAATAGCTCTTGTTGACTGACAATAGCTCCAAGTGAAGCACGCAATAAATCGTCTCAGTGACAAATTAACATTTTTAAGAGTACAACATGTTGGGAAATAATCACGTAGATGTGCTGTTCTCCCTGCCCTTTTCCCCCATGAATGTGCTGAAATGTTTTAAGAGCACAGTCTATGGTATATTTAGATCTATAAAATGATGTCTCCTTCCTACTTCATGTTCATGTATCTGCTCTCCAAGGGTCTCCAAAGCATCACTGGCTCTGGGAAGATTGCTAATGGCCCCACTAGTTACTTAAACCTTTCTATGTAACTTGTTTTCTCTGTTCTGAATTTTAGTCTAGAGAACATCTGCTTGTGGTTGCAGAGGAACTTAGACCAGAGTGAGGGACATTGGAACACAGGGAACCAGCCATGAAACAGGCCTGAACCAGCCAAAATGTGTGGGCCGTGTCAGAGAATTATCTAATTATTCCAGGACACATGGTTCATTTTATCCTCATTGCTGCTTCCTGGCTCCATCTTCTAAAGTTAATTCAAAGCCTTGGTCTAGCAGATGTGGATTCCTTATGTGCTGCTTTATCTGCTCTATGCATTTATCATCCGCTTCAAAATTATTTTTTCCTGCAGGTTCTTTAAACAAGGTTCTTTGTGGTTGTTTGTTTGTTGTTGCTGGTTTTTTTTTTAAATTTTTTAAAGTTAATATGGATCTTTTAGTTCTAATTTCTTATATATTAATTTTTCTAAAGGAGCTACAGAACCTTATATGCAAATACCAATGTAAGATTTAAATTAGAAAAATAATGATGAAAAAATTTCCTATCCTATTTGTAGCATTTCATATATAGCCCCATAAATAAATAAATTACCTTTCTGTTGGGTTCCCATGGGGATCTGATTTTATGTACATTTTTTGTTACAATCATCTTTGTCTAATTAGGAAAACCCTTTGATCATATACACTGTAAAATGAAACACTTGCAATTTGAAGGGCTGATGCTAAACAAAAAATAACATAAATTTAAGGGACTTTTTGAGACCATCCAGTTCAATCTCTAGCAGTGACTGGAAGCAAACTACATTTTTCCATGACCGTCTGACTTAAAAAAGTTTGGGTTACTATGTGTTTGAATCCTAATCTCCCATCTGTCTTTCTTCCCATCTGTTTCCCTCATAACCACTCCCCTGTTGCTGTCACAGCCAGATTCCCCACCAGATCCCCACCCTCTCTGCTTCTCCTGCCTTTTAGTTTCCTGCCTGCTATTTACACATCATCTCTCTGCTTTATTCCCTCCAGCAATGCTCTCTTCCCCAGGCAAAGGCAGCACATACAGTACTATTTCTGTTAGTCTAGAGCTCTGTGTCTGCTTGTAGGTCAGTTGGCTACTAAAAGTGGAAGGGCAAACACTTTGCACATTATGTGCTTTGCAAACCTGCAAAGGCAAACAATTTAGAAATGCCTTCCTGATCTACCAAAATTTTCATAATTTGCCAAATCTTTCTGAAGTCTGTAATTCTAATTTGCTGATGCTTCAGAGCCCTCTGTGCTAGAAGACCATTCACTCCATCACAGACAGAAACATGAGTGGGATGCAGAGACAGCGAAGCAGAATCCTAGCCAAGGTCAAGTGCCAAGCTTCAGTGAACAAAACTTTCTATAAATCAGGGTAGATAAATTAGACTTTCTGCTTATCTTGCTTTCTCTGGCCATGGTGGGGCTATTTGTGGCCATTCACATTAAAATGCCCACATTTTTTTATTTTGAAAAGAAGAAAATCAAAGGTTGATAAAAGAAAAAAAAAAAGGAAATGTGTCTAAGCAGATTTGTATTTCCTGATTGGACATTTATTAATTTAATATTTAATGAACATTAATGTGATCCTGACAGAGTCAATTACATACATACATACATACATACAGATATATATATATATGATTCACTGTTATATAAAGAAATGCTCTGTTGTTCAGAATCTGTGTGAATAAGCTTCACTTCACAGACAACGTGCTTCAGAGATAGACCAATTATCCTTTTAACAAGATAGTGGCTAGCGCTTTCACTATAATCAAGGTTTGTCATCTCATTAGATGTAAGTACATACAAAGTTAACTTCTCCTAAACAAGCTTACCCTTTTGAAAGCTTTGTTCAAATGATTTTCCTTCTCCTGGAACTTCTGATGCCCCTCAGAGACATGAATCTGACAGAACAAACTGCATTATCCTACCTGTACATACAATGGGGTCATTATTCCCTTATTTTATAAAAATGAACAGAGGAAAATCTATATCAGGTTATCCCTTCAGCTGTGACATTTATCATGTGTGGTGACCAAGCTCAAAATCTGTACTTCTAACACAAAAAGCACACTTTCAATCCCCCTCAGTGCTTGGCTGCATGATGTGCCATCACTCTGGGAACTGCGGACGTGCCAAGTCTTTGCATTGAAGGAATTGGAACCTTGTTGGCAAAATAGTGGTACCCAAGACAGAGCCATTGCACCACGGGGGCAGCGAGAGTACTGCACCCTCAGCGAGAAGGGACATGAGGAGAGATGTGCAGAGTCCCCGGGCTTCAGGGCAGGGGTCCTCGTGCTCTTGGTGCAGCGTTCCCTCACAGTGCAGCATCTCTCTGTCAGGGCACGTATGTAGAGAAGTCTCAGGACTTCAATAAGATCAGGCTGGCAGTAGAAGGGAAGTTAGGAGAGGAAAACAGAGATGCCCCTTCTGCCCTACATGGCCCTCCAAGATCCCTCTGCCCCTTGTCCAGAGGTTTAACATTATAGCTGTTATCAGTGTATTATTCCTTTTGCTGTTTATACCTGAAAATACACACTGCTGCTGATTCAGACCTAGCATGCTGAGCTCACAAATGGCTGGGACAGCAATTAAAGTGCATCCAGTAGGGACATGTTGTCAGATGGAGACTTCGCAAACAGACCTCACAAACATGTAATGATTCCAAAGCTACCCCTGAATATTATGTTTATAGTAGCTGCACAACACAGTATACAGAAATACATTTTCTATGTGCATGGATATATACAAAAAAGGGAAGAAGTAGTACCTGGAAGGTGAGGAAAGAGCATGCATGCTTCTCACAATCCCTTCTGTCCTTGCCAAAGGATCCAGAAGAAAACTAAGCTTTCTGGAGCCCATAACTCCAGATAGTTGCTGAATCAACTGCTGAGCAGGTCTTCTGGCAATCTACATCTGCTGGTGATGTGCTGCCAGAAAGCTGGGGCCTAGGAAGAGAGGACTCAGTCTGACTTTAGAGTCTGAGGTTTCCTGTGGTCAGGAATCTGGAGGCAGTATCCTGGGCTTACCAATATTTACACGAGCGCCTGAGAATTGCTCATTTTTGGGAGGATCCTGGAAGTAGATATGGGTTTCTTCTGAAGTGCTGCTAGCAAATTCTGTTCTTGGACATGTCTAAATGTAGGTATTTTCTAGAGTTACCC
Organism: Callaeas wilsoni; assembly: GCA_013398955.1. Lineage (NCBI taxonomy): Eukaryota > Metazoa > Chordata > Aves > Passeriformes > Callaeidae > Callaeas > Callaeas wilsoni. Next base: position 4,797 of record VWPU01003956.1, read on the forward strand.
AGGGAGATATTTTCAGCATACTATTATTAAGTAAAATGCATCAAGGGAATGCTGTAAAGGCTTCAAAGCATAGTGTGAAAGATGTGGGAATAAAATCCTCTTATTAATTCTGATTTCACCCAGACTTTACTTACTATTAAAAGCTGAAATTAGTAGTAAAATTGTATTTGATAACAGTGCACCTTTATGATGTCAATGAATTTCCCTGGTTGTTTTGGGATTGATGAAAAATGCTCTTGGAGACAGGACATAATGAAAAAAAGGAATTTTTCACTGACTTCAAGTTTGCTTAATGCTTTCTTTGTACTTACAGCAAAATAATTTAAAATTTTTATTTTTTGTTTTTTTAGATAAAGTGTATGAGATTAGAGTTGGTGCTGCTGGCTGGTGTTGCAGAACTTCTAGGAGGTAATTGTGGACTTTAGTGAAAAGAGTAGCTCAAGTGCATGGAAGAATCCAAATTACTTCAGTGCAGAGAGGACATCTGGAGGTGTTCCTTATTTAGTTTTAAATCAGACTCCCCTGAGGATGTAATACCACTGCTTTGTTGACGTATGTGCAAGCTTTATACAGAAGTTCCTGACATAAGCAGGATAAGGTGCTCTGTGTGTGTGCTCATTCATGTTCCTGGTGTGTGCAGAAGCAGCATCCTTTCTCCCAAAGAGGGCACTGAATTTTAGGTATAATACAGGTAGAGGAAGGAGGAAGAACTGCTCCCCTAGGATCCGTGCTGTCTATAATTCAATTTATAATCCTGGCCCAACTGATAATTTGCATTAACGCTTTCCACAGGACTCTTTCATAGATGATTTTTTTACATCTCCTAATAGAGACATGATTCACATGGCCAGAACTGTTGCCATCCTGTGATGAGTGAACTGACGTTCAGAGAGCTATTTAATTTTCTGGTGTCAGATGGCACATCATCATCAAAACCATGATCAGGTCCTTGGTTTCTCACTGCTAATTCAATTTCTAATGAGGTACTTATCGTTTGAGTGAGGATAATGATAAAAACAGAAGAATCTACTCTGCAACTGTCATAATACAAAGTTCTATTTGTTATCTTCTCATTCATTGAGGTATGGATATGTGCCTAATTTGCAAAGCCTTTGGTCCATTCACATGTATGGTCCAGTGGTCAGACTACCTGCACCATACATGTGAATTTACCTACAAGGCCCATTCAAACAGAGGAAGCTTAGGAAGAAATGTGAAAGAATGGTATTGTGTCAATAACCACAGAAGTAATCTCTTTCTATCCATGGCGTGGTGGTAATTGGAAGAAATAAATGGCCTACTTTTTCAAGTTAAGAGCCATTCAAGTTATCGGACAGCATTTAATACACGTCAAATTCAAATAATTAATTACACACTTCCCCCCTCCCCCAATTTCAATGATGTTTCCCATTTCAGTGCATGAATTTCATCTTTTGTGTCTCAGCATTTTTCCTTTATGTCCCCAATAATCCTTGTTTCACGTCTTTCCCCATTCCCACTTTGCGCTTTTTGATTGATAAAAATAAAATATATTAAAAAATTAAAACCTTATCTAGTTAAATTGTGGATAATCCAAAGTCCATGTAAAATTATATCTCTTCACTGGTAATGAGCACAGCAGATCTTAAAAATCAACGTGCAAGAAACTCCCTAGTAAGAAAGCAATCTGTCCCTTCATAAATGTTCATTTTAACATCAAATGGTTACAGGATGCCTTGCACTAGCAGATTCTATAAGACTGTCAAAGTTTTTGATTGGGTTAGATGACAAACATCAAATCCGTCTTCAAATTATACTAAATCTTCCTAAGCCAGTGTTACATGTTACCTGTTTCCTGAGCCACTTCCTTATTTCCTCTCCTTAGTGATCGCCTTCTTCTCTCTTTCTAACAATTTTTTTTTTTTGGCTGGGCCTGGCACTGGAGTATGTGAACCCACTTAAACCTTTTAACACTCTTGTCAAAGAAAGTCTTTCAGCTTTGGAAACCTTACCCTTATTATATTCCTGAAGCTGTGATATTTCTCCACTGTTACAGAACACAGGGTAGTCGTGGTTTAAAATGTGTGTAGCCGTGGGCAAGATGCCAAAGTCTACAGGGTTTAGGCTATCCCCAACTAATTGAACTCTGCTAAACTGGCAAGTTATCAGAATAGCTGGGGTTTGACATCTCAGCAACCTTGTAATAGATCTAAATCATGCAAAAGTTAAGTCCATGGGGATAAAAGGAAATAGTCTGAGTTGTTTGGGGATTTTTTTGTATTTTTATGCCTTTAACACTGGCAGTTCCCTATTGTGCTTATAATTATTTTTTTGAAAATTTCCTTTTAATCCTGTGTTCTGAGATGTTTGAGCAGCTCAGCAACTGCGAAAACCTCCAGTGATCACCAGTGAAAGTGGGGTCAGTGTGGAGCTTGAGTATCTACAATTTCCCCTACTCCTGTGAAGAGAGATCAGTATTCCTCAGCATGGCATGGGCAGTAGTAATCACGCCTCAGGATTCATCCTGGAGAATAGGGCAAGGGACCTTCCACCCCAGCCCCTTTCAGGAGATAGTACAGCCAGGTAGTCTTTGCTGGAAGACACAAGCAGGAGGTACATGGCCCAGTACTGCCCTGGAGCACCCAGGTGATGCCAGGACTCCATAAACACCTCTGATGGAAGTGTCTCAGTGCCTTGAAAGTGAAGTGGTTAATCCTGACTCCCAGAGTGGAGCTGGGCAATTTGTCACTCCCTCTGCCTTTCCTCACCATCCTGCACAGACCAGGCTGCTGCCCAGATGCCTGGAATCTCTTGCTTGTTGCAGTTCCTAGGGTATGTGACAGATTCCCAGACGAAGTGTAAAGGACCTCACAAACACAGCTGTAAGATTAAGTGCCGCAGTGCCATAAATATCTGTTTTTAATAGTGCACAGAGTATTAAGTTTCCCTCCTGAATGAACAAATTATTTACAGCCTGAAAATGAAGTTAATGACATCTTCTGTCTAGAAATAAGCATATTTCTATAGTTTCAGTGCACTCACAGCAAATACTTTCAACGTTCGTTATTGCTCAGAAAATTCAGTTATGTTGTGTTTCAAAATTTTCCTGCCTTTTAGGTAGTGAAGGACAACCATCAGGACCATTAACTCCTTTAATTTCTCATCTCTGTAAATATAATCTATTTTATTTTGTACTTATGCTCAGCAATTGCATTAAAATTTGCTTGGGCTCATCACTGCCCCAGCTGTGCTTGGTACTTTTGCATGTGAAAGTCTGACAGGTGCTTCATTGCTGTCGCTGATTTTTTTTTAATATCTATGGCTATTTCTACAGGAGTGATTAGGAAATATTTTTGGATAATGAACTTCAAGCCTAAGCTATATGTTACTCCTCAAAATTGTTTTCCAGTTCCGGACATCCCATTATCTGTGTTTTAATGGAACATACATCCTCTTCAGCTGCACTCTGGGAGGTGTTATCTGCCAGGATCCAAGAGAGTCCGTTTGGTCATGGACAAACATCATGATGATGTAGAACAGGTCTGGTCCACACCATAAAAAGGGATAATAAGCCTGTTTTCCAGAAATGACTATCTTTAGATCTTTACATCTTCTTGTGTTTTCCAAGGCTTGTTACACTTCAATATCTGTTGGAACAAAGGGCAAGACAGCCATAGGGGCTTTCTATTTTTATTATCACACAGCAGACTAGGTTAACATGCAAATCCAGTATCTCTGTGCACTTCCTGTTCATCTCATCCTCAGGCTATATAGGATATCATAGCATGCTGGCCAATAGAGGGGATTCAACACGAAAGATTTTTAGATTGACTTGGTGATACTTGACTTGTGCTTTGAAGTACAACTTAAGGGGCACATGTGATTAAAAGCTTTCATGGTTGTAGAGGGAGCTTGAGTGTGTGATTCAGGTGCAAAAATACATGAAAGAGAAGTCAATATATTTTGTTCTATTGCAGCTGTCACAAATTTTATATTATCAGAGTTATGAACAACCAATGTACTATTTTTTTTTTTTACATTTGAAATTGAAGATGATATTGTTAGCAACGTCAACACTAATGTCTCCTTCTGGTAAATGTAGAAATTGAGAGTTAAAAATATACTGACAAAGACAAAACAAAAATATAAGCTGAATTTAAGGACAGAGAGTAAATACTGATCACGTATCTTCACCAATAAAAATTACTTGTACTGTTACAGAAACTGGTGATGGCAAAAACTAATGCAGCATTGTTCAAAGGGAAGCCTAAATACAAAATGTTAAGTGACTCATATGTATTAAAAGTGGAAAGAAACATATTCTCAGATCTGATGATAAAACCTTCAGAGCTTGCAAATATTCCATATGGTCTCTATTTTATATCTATTGCTACTTTCAAGGAATAAATGGCACTATCTGTACAGTATAAATAAAGCAGAAAAATAAATGTCTGCTGAATCAAGCTATATCAGACTATATTTCCATATTTCCATCATATAAACTTAACAGTAAGTGTCTACTGGATCAGATCCCTGCTGCAATATTGGAGGACAAAGATTCATTGTAGTGTTTGTGGCTGTAGAAGGTCTGTATATTAACTTTAAATTTACCTGCCTTACAAAAATAAGCAAATGGGCTTAAAAAATGTATATAATCAGATGTAGAACTACTCCCTAGCTGCAGAATCTGTCACTTTCAGAAAGTGGCCAGGAACTATGGAAACAACTTTTTTATAGAAGCTTTAAGACCCTTAAAGCTGTATGCTGAGGTGATGTGTTACAAGGAGGACTGCTTTACAATATGACCCCTGAGAGCACTTATGCATGTGTGAGTGTGAGAGTTGGTGCAATTTACTCACCAAATCCCAAATCTGCCATGTTACGGGAATACAGCTCCACCTATTTAAATCAGGGGTCTCCACCTCAACAAACCAAAACTTTCCTTCCTTTAGTACACTGTCCCTGTATTAGAACCAGTTAAAAAGGAGGATGTGGCTGTGTAAATACACCATTTAATTTTGCCTATTTGGACACAGGGAGTGGAAGATAAATGGGCAGGAAGGACACATTTCTATGAAAATAGGAATTTGATGAAATTAATTAGTTGCAGAATAAAATGAGGGAGATGAAGGAAGAGATGGATCTTGTAAGAAAAAATGAAAAACTGAAATGCATTCACACCTTATTTTAATTTTCAACTTCTTACAACTTCTGCATCTAACAGGTTTTAGTTATGCAGTGGGTCTGTGTAAACACAGGCACATTGTCTTGCTCACAAAGCCTTTACCACTTGTCCAAAATAAAGCTGATGGAGACCACAGCTTCACCAGCTGGGAGCTGGACACTAGTCAGCAGGCTAAGGTGATGTGTGGAGATTCGAAAATGAGGTTGGTCACTTGTTCATAGACAGGAGAGGTGGAAGGGGAGATGAAGAAGTAAGGAAAAATTATGGAAGTGGAAAAGAAAGGCTGAAAGATTTTAGTATGGAATATTCAAAGAAAGGCAGGAAAATACTGGGAATGCTTTTGTAAGAGGATGACAATTACTTGTTTACAGGATTCATCAAGATGTGCCAATTACTTGTTTACAGGATTCATCAAGGAGAACCTGTGAATTCCTTGCACGCAGTCATGTTCATAAAGCACGTGCATCTAAGTAAAGCATGAGCAAATCTGAAGAACTTTGGGCTTCAGAGGCTTTTCATTTTCTGGCCATCTGGAGGACCTTACTGGGGATCTTCTTAAACAAAAATGTAACCAGTTAGAGAAAGGAGTCTAGACATTAACGGGTCCACATATCGTACCTATGTGCAAGACACAGAATTATCTGCATTCTTGGCCAGATGGCCATAAAATATTTATGGATCCAGGAAGCAGATGCATTGATTGCAGTCGAATATGTGACCATAAGAGGGCAATTTCTTAGGTGTTTTCATAACAGTTGTCTCTAAATCTGTCAAACACAACCTGGAAAGATACAGAGAATTTCTGCTGGGTATCTACGTTTTCTTCAAAAGTATTAAGATATCATGCATGAACAAGCCAGGATTGGACCTCAGATTCCTATTTCAGCTTGCACTAGCATCAATATTGTTGTGTGATGAGAAAAATCCCACAAATATTCCATCCAAAACAAACAAAAAAAAGTCTTGGTCCTTCAATATTACTTGGTGAAAGATTTGAAGACACAAATCCCTATTTAAAATCCACCAGTGTTGTGTCATAGCATTTTTACCAGAGTCCTTGTAAATCAAGCCTTGATTTTTCTTTCATTTTATATTGCAGTGCACTGCCACTTGGACATTAGCCATACTTTTCACTTCAGCACCTTGTCTGTGGCTGAATTACTGTCAAACCCTTAAATGTTCTATAGGACTTTTCTCCTCAGATCTTCTATGCTCTGTGTAGAAAGCCTTTGCTCAGCAGAGGCAACTACTGCCTTGAACCAGGCAACAAATAGTTAGTGCGGTGTTTTCACTTACAAACATCCCAGAAAATGCCTGGTCAGGATGATGGAAAGGGACAGGACCATCGCAGCTTCCCCAAGCCCCAAAAGGAAGCAGAGACCTCATTATGTTGGACAGAGCAAGGCTAGATCTTACATTCCTGAGTGGAATAAACTGAAGCAAATCCACATCAGGTAGCATCTCTTCTGAACAAGAGAAGTCTGGCTAGATGTACAAGTGCTGCCCTTGTCTGGCATGTGGCAGTCACTTCGCTTGCCAAAGATTGGGCTGTGCTACTGCGCTGACTCTCTTCCAGTAGCTGCAGGATAGTATTCTGTAGTGTTGAGGTGATGGTGCTGTTATCTGGGGGTTGAGAGCTTACAGGCAGCTCTGCACCTGTATTGACCTCCTCACTATCAAAACAGGTTGTCTGGAGTTTGTCTAGTCAAAACTAGAAATGACTGTGAACTTGACGGCTGGTACTCTGTCCTTCACGCCTTAGGAAATAACCCAAGTGCCCAGGCTGGAAGAGCGTGGAAGATGGCATACCAGATACAAAATGTGGTAATTGCAGCGCTGTCTAGACAGACGCTCTGCTCCAGACTGGCTCCTGTGGAGTGACAGATCACTCATTTCAATGACTTGCATCTCTACTGAATTTTAATTAACAGAAGTGTGAGGAGCAGGTGTTAACTTGTTTTATAGATTCATTATAGTCCCTCGGGCTCCCTAGGCACAGTTAGATATAGTTACCAAACATTTAGAAGTTCTTGCTCTTCTGACCCTTTTCATCTCATTTACAAACTTGTATTTGTAGCAGGTATTTATTCAGATTAAGAATATTACTTTGAAGCCAGGCTTTTAAACCCCAGGAGGTGAGGACAAGTCCACCAACAGCACTTCAGTGGGGATGGATGTGGTTTGTCTGCATCTAACTTGTGGGGAGATTGTCGGCTCCCTCCTGGCTCCAGCTCTCCATTTGCCTTTCCCCTCTGTGCCTTCAGGGATGCTACCATTCACCCCCTGTCATAACTGCTGTCTCACAGCTGTCCCACGCTAACCATCTGAAATTGCACAAGTTAGTTTACACACTACAATTCAAAGAGGTCTCTTCTATAGTGTATTGTTTTGAACTAAGTGAGGTAGAGAGCAATTACATGAACAGCTACAAGCCACACACAGAGCAGTAACATTGAGGGTGCATTTGCGTGTGAGATGTGGAGAGATGCTAAGGGCACTAAGTTCTTCATAGAACCAAAATGGGGAATGTGACCAAGGTTAGGCTCATTATTTAATGCCTGTTAGACATCTTTCCTGCATAGTGGTCAGCAGTCCCCAAGTTACTTGCGCTCACAATGCACTTCTGGTACAGAAGTAAGTGCTGGAAGCTGGGGCCCTCAGATACCAGCCAGGCACCTATCTCTGATATGACCTCTAAACAAGAAAAAGAATCTCTGTTATTTTCCGGAGTTAGGTGCCTGTCAGCTTGGCTTTTCTCACAGAAACAGACATTCACCTAGCCCTGTCGTAAGGCAGTAGGTGAAGATTTGTTCTTCATTTACCCAAGTGAAGGGTCTTAAACCTGTATATCCCATACTACCATGAAATGTTCTGCCCACCTGCAGGACTGGCGTCCCTCTGATCCAGTGCACTGTTAAACATACAAGCAGCTCCAGGAGTAGATGTTGAGAATGCTCCATGTTATCCATGCTGGAAAGCATCTCCTGGTGGTGGTGGTGCTGGGCTTGTGATCAAGTTCCTGCAGTAAAGGAGCAGAAGTGGGGTGTAAAAACATCTCTTACCTGCATAATGAATCCCACAGCCACGTCTCTGTTGAACTGATGTTCTTCTCTCAAAACTTTAGGCATTAACCAGAAAAATTTGAGTTGCTTTATGTTCACTTTATGGTAAGCATTACTGTAGAAATAATAGACACCTCTGGAGAATAATTCAGATTTTGGTCTTTCTGTGATGATTACAAAGAAGCCTAGTGTGGCCACAATCATAATTACAATGCCTCTGTTAAACATGTAGAGTTAAGCAGGAAACCAGGTTTTGGTGTCTGAAAACAGTCTCTAGAAGCTGTTGTCCTTGACTTCCAGGCTGGCCTTGATCCAACAGGCGAGTTTTGAGTGCGTCTGCAGGCTCTGCTATATGCATTTCACAGCCGAAGGTGTGTTATTTTGATAACTCCATCAGGGCTACAGTGCTGAACTGTTCTAGAGACTGAGGAACCCTGCATTAAGACGTTACTGGACCCTGACTCCTTGTTACTGCACAGAAATGATGCAATGTAGAATTTAGGGAAAAGTAACAGGTGGAGCAGTAAGACCTGTTATGATTTAACCTTTTACCATCAGCAGTAAATCTCCTTGTATGCATGTGTTTTATAAGAACTGGGCAGGACACAGTGTCAAAGGATGTTGAAACAGGATTTTACAGTAGCTAATAGATACCATTTGCTGTAAAGAGAGCTCAACAAAGGCCCTGAGCTGAAAAAACCACATCTATCAGTCCACAGAAATCATGTTTAAGTTGTAATCACCCCAGTGAAAACTTTAGTACAACACAACTGTGATTCTCTATTTCAAAGGGAGTGATTTGTGGGCTAGATCATGCTGGGTGCTGCATTATCTAATGGCTTGCAAGGTCAGGTTTTCAAGGCTTAAAGTGTTTTCTGTCCTGTTAGGATAAATAGGGATTGGCAGGTTTCTTTGAATACATTGGAGGCATTAGAGCTATCATAACTAAAGCTTTCTGTAAATAAAAAGAAACTTTGGAGCTGGCATATGGAAGTAAAGGAAAAATACCATTCAGAAGTAATAAAACTTCTCTGATCTCTTAGATTATTTGACTACCATCTGGGGAGGCTGCACAATCATTATCAGGCAGAGTAGAAATATTAGTTCAAACTTCTTAGTCCCACAGAATCATAACAGATATATGGAAGTTGATAATGACAAGAACAAAAGAAAATATAAAAAAGTGTTTTTGGAACACGGCAAGTGAGAAACTGCCAAACACAGATCTGGTCTTCAAACCCTGACAATAATCCATATAATTTACTAACTTTAAAGGACTCCTGACAACATTAATTTCACCTGCTTGATCTGCAGTGAGCTCTTCATAACTGCCCTGACTTTGTCAAGTGATGTCTGACTAATTTTTATTCCTCACTCAAGGATTTTAATTCTGCAGTCTTGTCTTTACCCAGAATCTACTCAGCATCCTTAGAGCAGCACTGAGGCAGGCGGTGCTGGCAGACACTGAGCTGACTGTTTTAACCACATAGACTGCCACTGCTCAAAACAGATAAAAAAAATCACAATATGGAAAACACCATCTCCTGTGGGAATGTTGTCCCCACAGTGAGGTACAAGAGGGAAATACCCACTGCAGTGATTGTGTGAACACACTTCATTTTGTTAGGCAGGAGCATGCAGAGCAGTTCCCTCCCTTCATTTCATGCAAGCAAGCAGTGGGAAAAAAGTTTGTCAAAAGCTGGAAAAACACCTTGGTATTTGAATTTCAGCTGAAAGGGAGTGAATCCTGCTCCTCATTAGGGAAGTTCAGTACTAGAGGAAATGAAGGTGGTGCTTAAGAGATGCTGTGTTTCATAAAGACCTCAGTTCAGATTTCATTTAAACATATGTTTGATCTTCAGTTCAGGGTTGCTTAATGTGGTGTCCCTTGCACAAGGCTGTTGAACACACTTGAGGGATTGCAGGAAGGGCTGCCCACAGGTGCTGAGAGCTGGCCAAACCATCAGATGATAAAATGTAGAAATGGAAGAAGCCCATCACAACAGAGACTTGTGCTGCAGAAGACCCTGTTGTGACCCTACAGGCTCATCTTGACCATTGTAGTTAATGACTTGAGTCGTTTTCTAGGACACTTAGCTCCAGGTACTGGCCTAGACTGACATGTAGCACTATTTTTAGTACAATCTAATCACAGGCAAGTAAGCCTAAAATGCACAGTGTCTTTTTACTGTGCAGTCAGAGCTTTTCTGTTCAATGGATACTGTGAAGGTACCATAAGATACTTCAGGATATGTACGAGCACCAATAAATAGGTATGCTTGCATTTTACACAGACTGTTCTGATGTTTTGAAGATTTACACAGGTAAAGATGGCAGTGGAGTTTGAAAGATGGATTTTTGCTTAGTAAAGGCAAGCTCCACGAAGAGCTAAATGCTAGTGCAAACTAACTACTTAATACAACACAGCTGTTTTAAATCATCAGAGAAAATCGCTACCCTAAATAAGAGGCTTGCTCTACCCCTGCTGTGCTCTTGTGCTGTTGGGATTGACAAAAACATATTTTGAAGATTCAGACTGAATTAGAAACAACTATATCTCAGATATCCAGAAGTTGCTAGTCTGATAAAAAGCAAATTTCTAAGGTCATCTGAAAGAAAGGCTGATGTGGATAGAGCAGGTACAGTTAGTCAGTGAGGTAAAACAAGCCAGATGCAAAGCTAGCAGGCAAACAAGAAGGTACGACCATATTTTTCATGTGACCCTACAGAGACTTGTTTAGCAGTTTGAGTCTATGCCAAATAGTTCACTGCACCTCTAAAAATTGCTTTACTTTAAAAGAGTAATCTGAAAGATCCCTGGACTGCAGTCAACTTAATATCACACATATCTGCATCTTCAAAGCATTCTCTTTGGCTCAACATAGCAACAGAAGCATAACTATTAGTGGTTATTTCAGCCCTGAGGTAATTTGATGCCTCGCTACCCCACCCACTAAGTAAATAAACTTACTTTGATGTCCCTTTAATATGTCACAGAAGAGAAAAATAAAGGCCTTGTATTTAAGTGTGAAAGAGATTATACTAAAGATTATAATTTTCAAATGAATGCTAAGACTAAATGTTGTATTCGTAGTCCATTCTTCCAGCTCCCCGAGATCTAGCAACTCTGATGACAGAGATGACTTGTCAAGGCATTTCCCTACAAAAAGGGAAATATTTTTTATTCCAAAGTCAGTCAGTTATTCTGAAGATATTTATTAGGATGGACTTGATCATGGTGGCCAGGTACCCTGCAGGGCTCTGACCCAATTCACTGTTCAACATCTGTGGAGTTATATGAGAGGTGAGGAGTTGCACCTCATTGGACACTGGTAAATTGTGATCCAGCTTCAGCTAAAGGCATGCAATAATAACTGAGAATACTGCTCTGTATATCAGAGTATGTATTTTGCGACACACTTCCATGCTTTCTCTAGCTGTGGCTTAAAGTACGCCCTAGCTCTGTTCTAAGCTCCCCATGCTGCCGGGCAGACACTGAACAGGAAACCCCACCTCTCAGAGTACTTGTTCCCCAGCCTAAATATTTCAATCCTACCACTAATTCCAGGGCCACTCATGTCTGTATTAGGAGGTGGAACTCAACCTGACGACTAGGTCCTTTGCTATTTTAACAGTAAGTAATGGGACTAAAGTAGATATATAGACTATAGGAACACTTTTATGTTTATTCAGGCAAAATGCCACAGCAGATATAACAATTCTAGAGTTAACTGTAGATAGCAACAAGTGCTCTCACTGGAATTCAAACACAGTAATTCTTTTATTGTCTTAATCCATAAATTTTAATGCACATGAGCAAGCAATCCTTGCATGTCAATCTCAACTCTCATCTTTCACATACCTAGAGATACTAGGTATACTTTAAAGTTAAATAACAAAAATATAGCTTAGTATCCTGTGTTTATTCCTAAGACTATGTGGATCATACACAGTGTTGGAAAAAGCTTATTCAAAGAACTCGTTTAAATAAAGATCAATTTTCAAATTGTACCAATGACTTTGTACAGACATATTAATGTACATAGACATGTAAAAAATAGAAAACACACAGGAAAATATACACTTAATAAGTTTGAAAAATATTAAGATTTGGAAAACATTAAGACATCTGGGTGTACAGCACATGTAAACCATTTTGTGGTGAAACCAGAACTGATGAATTGCACATTCACTGATATCCACTACAGTATAACAAAGTCAGCTCTTTCCTTTTCATCACTAAGCTGATGCTTCAGCAATAGGTTTTGGCTAAAAAAAACCCCAAACATAAAAACCCAGTTAATGCCTTAAAAACATTTGTGTACAGAACAATAACAGTAACAGCATGTGGATTTAAATGAGCTACTCAAAAAAAATCTTATCAGAAGCAGAACTGTAATACACCTATCATCGATCATCTTAATACCAAAAACATCTGTCTGTATTTTGCATCTACTAATATTAATGAAAATATTATATCCTTCAGCTTTAAGGTTGTACAACCCTGGATTTCCAGACCCAAGAGAATATATTATATCATTTGCATACAGTTTTATTCTTTAGATAATCATACTGCTCAAAACCAAATGCTGATATTTTCAGTATTGATGCACAGCTCCTGACCCATCTTTCATGTAGATCTCCATGCCAGGGAAAATCTTACATTGAAATTTGGGGATATTTCCTGTAAGCAACGAGCAGCTTATTATACAGAAACAGAGATAATCATACCATATCACTAATTTGAAGTCATTGTCTAAATTAGGAGCTTTTTCAATATAGTGAAAGGTGTCTTAAACTAGGTATGCCACATCCTATTTTGGAGGATACTCTGTATCATCTAGGATGCCAAACTCCATATTGCATGACAATTTCCTATTATAGCTTTACATACCTTACCTGAAGAAGCACAAATTCACAAAACTATAGCTGAGCATACAGACTGTTGATAGATACAGGATCTTAGGCAAATAATAAATGTTGTGTCATGAATTGCTAGCCCTACTTCTATACAGAGCAGCCCCTCTGTGTGCTACTAAGGCAAATAAGATGAGGATTAGTTCCTTGCTGTAATTTGTTTATTCCCTGACACTGTTTGTGGCTTCCTTTCCCAAAGCAGAAACTAGTGGAGGATTATATGTAAAATTGCGACAGGGAAGCATGACACAGAGCTCAGCAGATCCTTTGTTAGACTTGCACTTGCCTGGTTAAAACACCCTTCTCTAATGCATGGCAGTAGAGTGGTGCTCTGATTGCCTGCTGCGTGACTGGATGAATAAAAATCCGTAACTGGATAATTTATAGGGACAGCAGTCCTGTGGGTTGCCACTAACCTGTCCCCCAGCTGCTAATCCTGGACTGTGCATGGTTTGCCATCGGGCACCACAGGTGTGAATGAGTGGGCTGCCAGCACCGTGGGAGGGGACCAACACAGAGCCTCTCCCTGGGCTGTCACCCACATAAGGTGCAAACACTGGGGATGCAGCTGGGCTACAGCATGCAACTGCTGTTCAGAGAAAGTCTGAACTGAAACTGCCATTCAGAGAAGGTCTTGTCCATGCCAAGCAAGAGATGCTGGCAGTATATTCTGCTGCCATCATGTTGCACACTTCTTATGATAGATAAATTACCAGACCCTGAAATTCTTAAGTGTGCTTGCAAGGGGGATTTTTGTTATGTTTTGTGGTACTGGCTTCACACATTGGCAAGTATTTTATGAAAAACCATGAAAGAAATGGCACTTCTATGCAGTAAGAATACTTGCTTGGCTTACAGGCCAAGACACTGAAGCACTTATCTAAGCATTCTTCCTGCATATGGACACTCCCCTAAACTGGGACCATAAATAAAGTTATGTCAACAAATTCACTATATTTACATGTTACATTGAGACAGTTACAATCAATTTCAAGTGTAGGTAACATACTCCCTATTAGCTTCAGAACATGCAAAAAATAGAGTAGATATCTGTTCCATCTAAGATACAAAGAAGAGATGTGTTTTCACTAAAAACACAAGAGTTCAAAACTCGGCATCACCAGTAAAATGCTAATAGACATTTTCAGATTCTATAAACCAAGTGTCTAAACAGAAAAGGTTTGATATGGAAGGGAAACCTGTCCACATAAAATAAAACTCTTTCAAATGGAATGTAGTCAGTTTCTAAATACATTCAAATATTACAGTGTCTCTATAAATAGAAAACTAGATAGGGCTGAAGACCTAAACCAGCCCTTTCCAAACGTTCAAGTGAATATATAGGTGCCTTTTTACTATCAACAATACACACTTGCTTGCACTACAGCTGTTCGAGTCTTTGGCAACAGTTCAAGTAACTTCCCCTCTTCTCTCCTTTGCAACCCTCCATCTTCCATTTTCACACAACAGAGTCACCAGGGCATATCTTAATTTCATAAGGGTTTTGGAAAAATACCTCATGTCCCAAACTCTCTTTGTGTGCATGCAGTCAATCAAGGAAGCATATCATAAATCCACTGTGGTCCTTCAATTGTCACTCAGGCAGTGGCACTTCTCTAGTCTCAGTGCTATATCCAAGAGAGGCTATGTGCTGACAAACTCCCTCTTACTTGCACAGAGCCTGCTGAGAAGGATTTCAGAATAAACTTGATTTATTGGACCTCGGACATGATACGGGGACTGAGAATTTGCTGCATAGTCCTGCAGTTGTGATGGTTTGCTTTGACTGCCGAAATATTTCCCCAGTGTATAGTGCCTCGATAACGTCATTGTTATGTGTGGCCTTTCTTCAGAGGGATTGGATTTCACCACCTGCAAAAGAAATGACATATGTGAGTGCTTTCTGCCTGTACCTAGGAAGACAGATACACAGCTGTGTGTGCAGAAATGCTGAGGCAGTTGTCCATGAAGCAGGTCCTGATACTCTTACCTTGAGGTACAAGTCGCTCATAAACAGTATTTTAATGGCCAACTTGTTATGTTACAAAATAACTGAAGAGCAAGGTCTTAATTTTTGAAATCTACATGCATAGGCCCATTATACTCAGTCATTTGACTCTGTAACGCCTTTGTGTATTAGACTCTGTTCTCTTCACTAGAGACAGTTTACCTAAAGAATAAAATTCATACTCAACAGCTTGTCTGTATATCTTTAGCATGTGAAAAAAAAAAAAGTTTAAATCTTGCTCTGGTACCAAGCACTTGAGGCACACATAACATGTCTCAGCTACGAGCCCTGTGAGAATGCCTCATTCTGAGGTCTTGATGCAAACCTGGCCCAGCCCCACGTTGAGATGAAAACCCTTGTGTGTCGTGTTTCTTCAAGAAGGGAGTCGTGGTGCAATTTAACATCCCTCTCCCCAGGACACCACACTGACAGAACCACAACATGATTCAGTAACTTAGTGCCAAAGAATGCTTCGCCTTGGCCCCTGAAATATGTTTAAAGCTCTGGGATTATCATGTTTAACTTGTATGGAATAAAACCGTGCTCATGGGACTAACAAGTGAGAAAGTGAAAGGTAAGGCTGTCAGGAGTTAATGACTGGGGGGGTGGTCTCCTGTGAAATGCTGAAGGTCCTGTCTCAGCGAATACTCAGTCACTGATAAATAGTGAAGTAGCTTTGAGAGAGGCAAAACTTTAGAACCTTGCCCAGGCAGGTTCTAAACCTCGCCCTGGCAGACCCAGAGAAAGCAGAAAAGGTGGTTAACTTATTTTTATAGCAGTATATATATGCTGACTTGATAGCTCTGATGACCATCAGTTTTCCTGCTATATCAATCACAGCAGACACTTGAAAATGCAGAATTAATTTATTAATGCACATATTTATGCAGAAGCATGTTAGCTTTTAAAAATACAATGTATATTTACTGTCACTGAACAATCAGAATCAACACTCATATGCAGCGAAGCTCATAATAAATTAAATAAATGATACAAAATTAAGTGTGAGTGAAGAAATAACATGTGCAAAGGCCTGAAAGACTGAGCAGAGAGACTATGAGGCAGCTGGCAGAACTGAAAACAGACCAGGATTTATCCATGTAGAAAATTAATATATCCTCTGATCAATTTCATACAGCTAAGCCAAGGGCTATTATTTGTTTTCATGCAATTACTGTAGGTTCATTTTTCTAAATTAGTGCCTTAGATCTTACAATTATTTAAAAATGATGCCACCTTGAACCAGTCACCCAAACTGCATTCCTGTTAGGCATAATCTCCCAGGAATGTAAACTAATGTTCACCCAGCAGCCAGCGACTGATTAAGATACAAAAATCCCAAGGCTGCTAATTTCTATGTAGTGATTATGATTTCACTGCCATTAAAATAGGAAATAAATCTGAATTTAAAAATGCTTGTATAATAAATTTATAGTGCTAACCAATCTCCATACGCTTTTTCAAAGCATGAGGTAAATAAAAAATCAAGTTTTCATGTATGCATAGAACTAGAATTATGTTGGGCAGTAGGTGCCAGGGTTATGCAAGATATTTTGTACCAGCTCAGTATAATCCTTTTGAAAGTCCAGATCCCTTAGAAATCTGAGCAAAGATTGTAGAGTCTACAGAGATGGAGATTTCTATGTTATCAGGGTCACTTGAGATCCTCTGAAATGGGTTAGTAGGAACTCAAATAATTTTTCAGGCCATTCAGAGGAAATAGCTTTCTCTTCAGCCAGATAGTAGGAACTAAATGAGAACTGCTGAAGACATTTCAGTTCTTGTTTTCTGACTGCACAGAATGGCCAGTCCTCCAATCCTGCACAGCCATGCTTTAGCTCAGATGGCATTTACAGAGGGGCGCCGTCTTCTGAGGCTTTAGGAATGTCAGTTTTTAAGAGAAAGAAAGTGAAAGTACAAAGCACAAGATTTAATCTATCTCATCTGGTTTCAGAAAACATGAAAAGTGCTGGGGTTTTACAGTGTTCTTGGCTCCATCCTTGGAAGCAAAATGCCATTTTCCTGGTGCAAACTGCTTCAGCACCTAATGAAACTCCACTTGCCAGGATGCAGAAATAAGCTGATGACAAAACTATTAAAACTAATGAAGTATCAAAAGAACTCAAGGACTTTCTTTTTGCTTTTCTCAAGAATCAAATCTGGTTTTTGGTGCATGATGGATTCTACTGGGCATACCTATGCCTCTTTCAGGCACAACGACCTCTCAAGCCTCATTAATAACAGCTCTGTGAGCCAAACTCTTTCCTGATCCTCCCCAGAAACACATACTCTCTTGAGATTCCTTCAGCAGAGAAGCAAGACCAAATCTGCACATGAGCTCATAGAAAATGATGGAGGAGTACATGAAAAATGCTGACGACTGATCACGCCCTGCTGTTTCTCCACCCAGTTCCATACAAAGCATTTGAAATATTTGATTTTGAAGCTCTCTGTTTCACTCACGAGATCTGTGGAAATGGCAAACATCAGCAGTGACCTGCAAAACCACCACCGTCTGGGTTCTAGATAAAAAAGGGTCAATACAGCTGTCTGGGTAGAATGGAGGGAGGCATTTGCTCCATGGGACTATTTATCAATCACATAAATATCTACTCTGTGACTTACTCCTTCTTTTCCAGCTTCATTTGGACTGAGCTGTGTTTGTGCCTCCCAAGTATTGAGCAGAGTCGATTAAAGGATGGTTAACTAACCACACCCGCTGATGTTGGCCCCAGAGCAGGATAGAGGCCATGGCCTGAATGGCCTGAAAACGTGAGCTGCTGTGGAGCCTGAGGTGGAAACCAGCTGTCAGGTTGATGCATGGCACATGAGCTCACGTGAGTCTGATAACACTCCCCAAAAAATTCTATAGATTTTAGTCAAGAAAGTGGGACTACGGGTGTGAGAACAAGCAATTTACACTTCTGTTTGTACAGTGGATCACTCTAACTATTCCAGATTATTTTTTTCTCAGACATAGGAAAACAGATACATAGCAGTAAGACTGGTTCTTCAATTTTAAGCTCCATTTTAATTGTACTTATGGTGTGATGTGAGTGTGCTGAGCTGCTCAGTTAGGAATGCATCAGTCAAAAACCCATGAGACAGAGTAAAAAGAGAAACTGGGTCCATGCAGAAGCAGCAGATATACATAACACATAACAAATACAAGAGCCTAGAAAAAGTGCAACATCCTTTTATATGAGTTACCTTTGCAGAAGGGCACATTTATTTTTATTTCGAGGAATCACCACACCAGCAGTTCAGCATGTCCTTGGGTGGCCTTGCACTCTGAGCGGTGAGGGTCAAGTGCCACTGTACAAACTGCTTTCCCTACAATTTGTATTCAGGCCTAACTTTGAGTGACAGATGCTGACCTCACCACATACCTTTTTGTTTCTAAGATGTGACAGTTAAAATATCTTAAATACCTGGGAATGATATAAGCGTAAACCATTACCTCATGGAAATGGCAGCCGCACTTCCCTTGCAGGAACTCTTTGTAACGTCCCATGGTGATGACGAAGGTGTCAACCACTTCATAGCCCAAATTTTTTGCTGTATCCAGAATAATCAAGTTTTCATTCCACAAGTTTTGCACTTCTGCCTGCATTCCAAATAAAATGTTGCAATGTCTTGTCAGAAGGACTGTTTAAAGGTTATTGTGTCATGGAAAAAAATAGCAAAACTGCATTTTGAATAAGTAATTATGTTATACTACAGACATGAATTACTATTAATTCACTCTTTAAAAAAGCTACTACTCCAAGACTGATGTACGGTTTTCTTCAGAAATTATAATTACTTTTCAGTAGATGTGCAACTTCTTTTATAGGAAGATTTCATGATTTAAAATATAATTCCTGGGTAATGGTTTTTAACATGTACTTCTCTAATATCAAGTGTAATTCAGAAAAAAATTCCAATTATAAAGTTTGTCTGCAACAAATGGTGAAACCGCTCCTTTAAAGAAAAATTCAGCTTTGAATCAAATTAATTGATGCAATTGCTTAAAAGGGACTATAGGGTCATAGGTGTCTTAAATATGGTTATACTGAAGAGCAGATTATTATTTCTGAATATACTTCAGGAACACCAAGAATAGAAAAAAAGTTAGCCATAAAGTTGGCAAGGCAGTGGATTTGACATGGCAGACAAAAGGCCTTTGAAAGTAGCTGGGGTAATCCTGAAGCCTAGAGCATACAAACCACATGAGTAATTTGGCATATGATTCCAATAGTGAAAGGGAAAAGAATGTTGGTTATGCACTGCAGTTGATTTCTGGAGTTTTGTAAATTTAATGAATAAGAAAAAGAAAAGTCTTAGGAAGCCTTTAATACTCTATCCTTGCCTCACATATACTGGATTGAAGTTCTTCATCCTAGGACTGAACTTTGCTGAAAACTATGATAGGAGCTATGAAAAGTTTCTTCATGTTGATGACAACAATTTCCTTACTTTATTCTATTTAGGTCCTCCAGATAAATTAAGAAAATGGTTTGAATCAATAAGAAGACATTCAGTAGAGACAAGGCAGATAGGCAGTACTAACTTAGAAAGAATGGGCAAAATCTGACAGGGCAGTCTCTGTAGCAAGAGGAGGGTGAGAGTAGCAGGAAGTCACATGCTGAATACAGCAATGTGTTATGGTTGCAAAAAGACGTGGGCGCCAGTCCCCAGTGCACACAAGGAGTGCTGTACGTAATCTGTGAAAGGTAATAATTTTCTCTTTTCAACACCTGGGAATAGCTGGAGCATGACACACAGCACTGGTAGGCATCATTTACTCCGTTCTGCCTTCCAGTGCTTGTCATCCATGCATTTTATGCGTGTTCAATAGAGAATCACCGTCCAAATTGTAAATAAAAATAGTGTATTGGGTGAGTTATACAGTGCATTGAAATGAGCACATTTGTTACTCTGAGACTCTTGGATACGACTTAAACCAACTGTAACATCTGATTAACATGCAAATAACAGGCTGGATTCACCGGTACATTCCAGCTGCTCTGTAATGTTCTGGCTTCATAGGTGGGTTAAGATAAATTTACTGAGAGTTTTGCAAGCCAGACGAGTGAATAGGATGCAGCAGTAACCATGGAGGAAGCCTGGGGAGGGCCTGTGCACAATGCGGTGTGTGGAGCAATCTGCTTATCCCCAGCACGATCTCCCAGTTTTGGCAGCAGGATTAATAATGGAGCTTCTTCTGGTTCTTGGGACAGCTGACCAAGCATGGCATTTCAAATGGCTCTCTGATTGCAACAGAATCCATGAAATAAGGAAATTGGTTTGAATCCCTACTAGTAAGCAGTATGAGCAAATACTAACATTCATCTTCCTTTGATCCACTTAAAATGTGCTCAGCAGAGGTTGTAACATATTTTGACCAGACACCAAAATTAATGATGAAATGACAAGTCTTCCATGAAAATGCACTGAAAATGTACTGTATCTTACCTGTGACAGAGAATGGATTCCATCCACTGGAAGGTGAAAGCCCATCCCTATGGATTTGACAATTACCAGGATATTTGATAGATTTTCCCTGTTTTGCAAATTTAAGAAAAAAACCAAAGACACACTTTTTACTTAACAGACACATCAAAAGACAATGCATGTTTTATTTTTTTCAAAGTCACTTAAGTACACGCCTATTAAAAAAACAAATGAAAAGTTTGTATTTAAATTTTTTTGTTGTTTCTCATAATTTATCATATCAAAAATTGGAATAACACCAAGTACATAACATTACCTGTTCAAGACCTTTTGGATAATTTGCAGGTGATTGGAATTAAGCCACTGAACACCACCTACAATTAATACGGTCTGGTCTGTGTTCTCCAGGGGACGTGATCTGAAACCCAGAAAAGAAAAACAACACATGTTGCTTTAAGCAGATGGCAAACATTTTAACTACATTGCTTTGCATTTCACTGAACTGTATCTGGCACCCTGATCAGAGGCCTGATGTAAATTTCAGCTATTTTTTAACCACACAATATGGCCTGTGCAAGTTATGTTTTATTGTTTACTGACTTTAATTGTAAAATGTGTTAAACACATTTGTGAATAGAACGATAATACAAACAAGGGAGATACAGAGTTTGTACGTACCTCTGCAGCAGCTGTTCTAGTGCTTTTTCAAAAGTTGGTCTCTGGTTTGCATTCATCCAGAACTGGGGGTAGTAGGAGTAACTGATAAATGTTTTCCCCTCATTGATATTGTGATAACATTTAACATCGTGAGTCTTCTGCCATTCCTGAAGAGTCTTATTCACTCTTTCTATCAGATAATACATCATCCCTCTGTTAGTTGAGTCACCTATAAAAAGAATCTTCAGATCGAAAAAAAGATATGACTTAGAAGTTGTACCATCCAGAAACCAAAAGCTAAGAAAAGAATACATCTAGTTGGGAGGCTTTTAAATGCTTCTTATAATATTCCAGAAATATCTTTGTGAAATGCCTGTACCCTGGCATCTTAATACTTTTTTCTCCTTTAGCAAAATCTGTGTGATTTGATTAATAAAAAGCTGTATTATGTATTTTGAAGATGAAAAGTATAGGTAATAGATGGCTATAGCTGCAAAATTAGCCTTGCATTTTTCATCCTTGGTGATAATGTCTTTTGCTTAAGTTTATATTTACTTCCAATTGCGAGCACACAATTGCTCTCACTATTGCATGCAGCTTCCTGCTTTTTTTCCTTCAGTTTTTCCTTCAGTTTTACACAGCGTGTATTGGTCTTCCATAAACAGGATTCATTAGAATTTACACCAAAGTAACACTCACACCAACACCCACACCCGCCGCACGAAGGATGCAGCTGCTGCCTTATTTGTAGAGAGATGGCCTTTCTGCAGTTTCAGAGGG
The DNA here is from genome assembly GCA_013398955.1 of Callaeas wilsoni. Classification (NCBI taxonomy): domain Eukaryota; kingdom Metazoa; phylum Chordata; class Aves; order Passeriformes; family Callaeidae; genus Callaeas; species Callaeas wilsoni. Next base: position 26,821 of record VWPU01003956.1, read on the forward strand.
CAAAGAAAAGAGGGTTATTTGGGTGAAAGATAATCTGAATAGAGTCCTGTCATGTGTGATGTGACCACTAGGAAGCATGATGGCCTGAAGGGAGTTAGAAATCCTGCCAGGATGACAGAAGTACTTTAAGTATAGCAGTCTCTGCTGGGCTACCCCGAACTTGCAAATGAATAAAGAAGTCAAATTTGGGTTTGCTCCTACTCATTCTGTGATTCCTCTGAACAAATAAACATCTCTGTATGTCGAGACCACAGAACTTAAAGTGTCGTGGGAAATTTTTTTTTTAATGCTATTGCCCTATTTTGAGTGGATAGGACTAGCATTTCCTTCTGATGAAGCAGGTAATGGAAGACAAGTCCAAAGAGTAGGAGAACCCTGGCTGGCCAATGAAACTGTGTGCAGAATCAATTACCCCAATCAGCTCAGCCAGAAATCCACAATGAGGAGCATAAATGTAAAACTGGGATTAAGAAACCCCACAGTGCCACCACATAGTAACAGCCCTGCTCTCTGCACAGAGGTACTCTGCTACCTCCTCTAGCACTCAGGGTAGTTGGCATCCTGTAAGTTGGGGTTTTGTTGTTTCATTTCTTAATTTGATTTGGAGTTTGATGTTTTACAACTTCCACCTTGAGTATTTGATTATGCAAATAAAATTCAGACTGCACAAGATGACATGTTTAAGGATATATTTCCAAAGCTTTTTTTAGAGATTTTACGTGGTAGAGGCATTTTGGACTACACTCATTTAACACATTAATCTATTTATCTCTGCCTTTCAGGAATGTCTCCGTTTTGAAAATGGATTCCACTTCCCACTATTGACCTATTGTGATTAAAAATAAGCCACAACAGTGTACCAACGATACTTTCCACAGAAGAGAAGGAATTTCAGATGAGCCTACCCTCATCCGATGTTAGGGCCAAGAATGGGTATGACAATGCCTTCAACTTCCCCTGTCTTGCCCATTGTGGGCTGCAGAGAAGCCCTTTAGAGATTATGTATGGTAGCAAACAAATTAAAACTGGCACTGAGTTCATAGATGCTCTTCTAACTCCTGTCCTGGACCTCTCAAAGCTGCTTCATACAGGAAATTCTTAAACAGCTGCTCTTCATGGTTGTATTGCACAAGCATTTCTGTCACACACAAGGGGGTTTCCAGCTTTTCACATCGTGTCAGAAGAAACCTCTTTAAATCAAGCGTAACGTAACTCACAGAAGGCAAAGATCCTTTGATCCATGGAAGGATTGGTTGGATATTCTTTCTTTCCCTCTCTGACAGACATACACATGCATAAAATTATTTACAATTAGGAAGACAGTCCATGCTTAGAATATGTCCTAATTCTAAAGGAGGTTAACTTGAGGTTTTAAGTAACAATTCTTTTAGGTTGCAAAATCTCTTCATCTCTCCAGCCTGTCTATATCCACATCTCTTTAATCTCCGTTTCATAAGCCCATCACTGTAGTATCTTGATGCATATCTATTTAAAAAGCAGTTCTCAGATATTTGCAGGCAAGGACATCATGAGTTTGTAATGTGGGTGAGAACATTTCTGTAAAAACCCAACACATCATTAGCAGAATAACAAACAGGCCCTACCAAGTTACACACATACAGCAGTTGGTAGAACATACAAGACTGTTTCTTTTCTACTTCTAGTAACATATGACACGATTTTGTTACCACAGCACATGGGAATAACAAAGGAGCATATTCAGCTATTAATTACACTAAATTGGCAGATGGAGTATTTTTATCCCATTCTAGTGTGATTAGAATTCTCACTGTTGTTTTCTCATAACTGTATTTGATTTACTCTCATCTACTACTGATTTCAAATAGCAGGACAACAACTTCCATGGAAAAAAAGGAGAAAAGAACCATGGCCAATGCCAATGAACATGATGCACAGATGCCTTTTTTGCCAACACTGTACATTCACTATCAATTTAGGCGTGAAGAGTCATGCCAAGCGTTTCCAAAGTCTCAAACACTGCAGAGCGCTAAGGATTAAGATCTCTTTCCCATTTTTTTGTTATGTCAAAATTAAAGCAAAATGCATACACACATCCCAATCTACACTGTTACATGATTTAGCATTTTAGGGCTTTGCAGTTTTTCTATACCTACACATAAACGGTGGACCCATGAATGAATTTTCAAACCTGCTCTGGCCAGGTCTGGAGATGGAAGAGCACTATGTGCAATCATTTAGTAAACCCCTATCAGAAGAAACAAGTTAGACACGATCATGTCTTAAAGTGGCAGCTCTAGTCTGGAAATGCCATGATGCTGAGCACCATATGAGAGTATCAGGTGGGCCTTAGCATATTACTATTGTTGTTGTCCTGATGTTCTGAGAACGTGAAGTAGGTGACAGGAGTCAGAGCAGATTCCTTTGGAGCAATCAGCATAACTGGATCAAACAGGCAACAGTTAAGGTCCTAACATACCTCTTCAAATACCATCACAAGACTGATGATGCACTCAGCCTATTTCAGAATCAGGAATGAGAAAGATAGCAACATCACATTGGGGAAAAATACAGGTTATTCCACTAGGGAAATTAACATAGACTTTTAGAAACTGGTCTCCTAAGACAGCAGTGGAGGCTCGCTGCAAGTGGGAAAGAAAGAAACGAGCCAAAGGGGACTTGTGGTTGTACAGAAAGACAGATCAAAAGGGAAGTTATCCTTAAAAATGTCAGTCAATTATAGTCATCAGATTAGCGTACAGTCAAGAAGGCTTTGATTGTTCCAGTAGGTATGAGCCATATCAGGACTGTATCACTAGCATCAGGAAAATTTGTTTAACTCTGTCTCTGTCTTCCACAGTGAAATCACAGCTTTTTTGAAAGGTATGAAAACTAGGAGTGCAGTATGTGAAACCTATGGTCCCTGCCCTCTAGCTCTGAGAGAGAGCTCTAAAGTCTGCAGTCATCACAGGACAGCATCAGCAGTCATCCTCTGGAGACTGTGTGCTGGGATTTTGAAGGGAATGGTCTCTCATAAGTCTAAAGAAGATCTCAGATAGAAAGATAGGTGTGCAGTTCTAGTAATTTGATGCACTGCAGGCTGGTGGATGCTTAGCACATCATCAGCACATCTGCACACACACTCTGCATCCATTCATTAAGATTTTGTCTGCATCCAAAAATCTGCTTCTAACCATTGGTTCAACCATGATGTGAGATGTGTACATCCCAGAAAAAAACCCAAATTCTTATTTTTCTTTCCCTCAAAAGAAAAAAAAATCAAAGCAGAGGAAGAGGATATCTGTAGGTAATCCTACCCTCTTTTCAAACTGTCCTCATGCAGAGCTGGACAAACACATTTTGTTGTGGTATGCAGGCCATCAGAAAGCATCTTTCAAAGTCCAACTTTTGCAAGTCAGCTTCATTTTCAGCAAATGCTTGGTGGACTCAAAGGCTAAAATAAGTGGTGTTTAGCCCCAGGAAGAAAACTTATGTCCTTCAACTAACCCAAGAGTTGTGATGAATTAAAATAGTCTCTCAATGTAATTGAATTTATGGTAACTATAGCCACATTTATTTCTATACAGTTAGACGAACTCATTGTAGTTGCATGTGCCATGTAGTATTTAATATGATTTGAACAAAAGGCTTCAGGGATGATTCTGTATTTATCTCTATGATAATAATGAGGAACATGATGGCTTAGGTATGTAGAATAAGCCATATCTCATTTTATTTACAAGTCTGGCACAAGACTTAGTCATGTACTGTTCAAGTTGGCGGGGCATTTGTCTGCAGGATGACTAAATGATCAGACAAATATGAGGTTATAATTTTACCAGACAAAGAACAACACTTCCACACCGACAGATATTTTCACTGTCTTCTGTTGCAAATATTTTGTGTGAAAAATTCCATTATAGCTTAAAGGCTTTGAAAGATTGTGTAAGCATAGTGGAATTCACTTCTTAACCAGACCTATCATTAAAAATTAACCACACTTGGGAAATTTAAACACCTGTAAGTTCAAAACACTACTTAACTCTAAAATATTATTAAGAAATTATAAGCTAAAATTCCTGTTTTAACAGCTGAATTTTAAGTACTTCAGCAAATATTGCCTTTTCATATTTCCTGTTCTTAATTACACATGACTCAATGGTACTTTATTATAAGAATAAACTCTGGTTAGTATTTTGCAATGATAAGCAAAATATATATCCCTCCTGCTGTTGAGGCCAACTTTCTATATACTGCTAATTGGATAAATAATAACCTGTTAGAATCCATTTTCCTTCACCCATTTTTAAAAGTACAAAATCAATCTTGTGCAAAAATCAAAGCCTTATCTTAATACATTTGCTTATGTCTTACAGTAAAAAGATATTAATCACAGCTACAGAGAATTTTTTGAGCCAGTATGATACAGATATAATATTTTATTATGATGTATAATATTTTATTATGATGAACAATTTATTTGATTCAATTAGAACATATATATGGAGTTCCCTAAGAATGAGATAGTCTGCATCTCACTACCTTTAAAGTGGAAGAGAAAAAAGACTGCTGATATTAGAAGTGGACTGAAAGAAAATCTGCTCAGCCAGAACAACCTTAAGCTCAGCACTTCAAAATTTTCCTGTTTACTATGTATGAAATACAAACACGTGACTGACTGTTCTTGCTAACACATCATAAAGCAAAATAAGGCCTCATAAAACTGTTTCTGTGCATGTACATATTTTCTCATGTCTCTACGAGCTTGAGTGCTATTGTTTCACTACAGGTGGTCTTCTGTTTTTATGAAACCAAGTGTCCTGGTTTTGGGTGGGATAGAATTAATTTTCTTCCTAGTAGCTGGTACAGTGTTGTGGTTTGGATTCAGGATAAGAATAATATTGGTGACACACTGAATGTTTCGTTGCTGCTGAGCAGCACTTAGTGTAAGTCAAGGGCTTTTCATCTTCTCATTCCTCCCTGCCAGAGAGGATGATGGCTCAAGAAGCTGTGAGTGCACACAGCTAGGACAGCTGACCCCAGCCAGCCAGAGGGATATTCCAAACCATATGGCATCATGATAAACAATAAAACTGGGGGGAATCGGTTGAGGGGCAGCAGCTGCTACTGTGGGATGGGATGAGCATCAGTCAGTGAGTGTTGAGAAATTGCATTGTGCATGACTTTGTGTATTTATTATCATCATTATTATTAATATTTTCCCTTCCTCTTCCATTTTGCAAACTGTCTTTTTCTGAACCCACAAGCTTTACCTATTTTCTGATTGTCTCCCTCATCCCCATGGGCAAGTGAGTGAATGGCTGTGTGGTGTTCAGTTGCCTGCCAGGTTAAACCAAAACACACAGAAACAGCTTAGTTCAAACAGTTTTATATGCACACAAACTAAAATAGCAGTTAATGATGATGTGAAATCAATTGGAACTCATAGCCAGGGAAATGGATTTTGGTTACAGAGAAAGATTATAATTTTACAGCTGAGCTTTGGAAAACAAATCAATTTTAATATAAGAAATAAAAGCAGCCTGGAGTTACAAATCAAATTAGAAAGCATTTTTGAAGGCTTAATTATGATGCAGGTAGGAAAGAAGTGCTCTGTTTGGGTGACTATAAATGTATTTCAGAAACATTGACAAATGAATACAAGAAATTAGTGACCAAGAGATATCTGCTGCATTTTACCATTGTTCTATGAAACATAAGAAAAATAGAAGGGTTGCACTTAAAGACACAGTTGGTTTTCCATCTCATCTGCATTTCAGTCAGAAAAAGCATTCACTTTATATCTTAATTCATCACTTGCTGAAGTGAACACAAGTCGGGGACACAGCACAGCACTGGTTAATTGCTGCATGTTTCCCTTCACATTCATTAAAAGTAGAAAGATAAGTAGGCTTTTTTTCATCTTTTTTTCCCCCTCTTATACAACTAATAGAGAAGCACATGAAAACAGCCTCCAGCTAACAAAGTTGAAATCTGACAGTGGTATAGAGATTAACACCTCCTATTTAAATTAAAAGATATAATCACAGAGTTATGCTGTTTATGTCTTAGCATGATTGCGGAATCATGGAATGGTTTGGGTTGGAAGGGACCTTAAAGATCATCTAGTTCCAGTCCCCTCACGTGTGCAGAGAACCTTCCACTAGCCCAGGTTGCTCAGAGCCCCATCCAGCCTGGTCTCGAGCACCTCTAAGGATGGCAAGTTCACAGCTTCTCTGGGCAACCTCTCCCAGAGCCTCACAATCCTTAGAGTAAAGAATTTCTTCCTAATTTCTAAACCTAGCCTCATTCAGCTCAAGGCCATTCCCCTTTGTCCTATCACTACATGCCCTTGTACAAAGTCCCTCTCCGTCTCTCTAGCAGACCCCCTTCAGATACTGGAAGGCTGCTCTAAGGTCTCCCCAGAGCCTTCTCTGCTCCAGACTAAACAGCCCCAACTCTCAGAGCCTGTCTTCATAGGAGAGGTGCCCCAGCCCAGTGATCCACTCACAGGCCCTCCTCTGGACTCATTCCAACAGTCAGCATTTTTCTTTTCCTAAGGACCCCAGAGCTGGACACAGTACTCCAGGCAGGGTCTCAGCAGAGCAGAGGGAGAAAATCACTTCCTTCAGCCTGCTGCCCACACTGCTTCTGATGCAACCCAGGGTATGGTTGGCCTTCTGTGCTGTGAGTGCACACTACTGGGTCGTGTTGAACTTTGTGTCCATGAACACCCCCAAGTCCTGCTCCTCAGGGCTGCTTTCAGTCCATTCTCTTCCCAGTCTGTATTTATGATTGGGATTGCCCTGACACAGGCAAAGGACTTTGCACTTGGCCTTATTGAACTTCATGAGGTTCACAGAGGCCCACCTCTCAAGCCTGTCAAAGTCCCTCTCATGGTATATCCCTTCTCTTCAGCAAGTCAACTGCACCACACAGCTTGGTGTTGTCAGCAAACTTGCTGAGGGTGCACTCAATTCCTCTGTCCGTCTCAACAGCAAAGACGTCCTTTGGAAGGGATTTTGAACTCCAGAGACCAAAGTTACACAAGCTGAATATTCAAAACCCCTGAATAAAGAGGCACACGGGTTAGCTGAGCCCATTTTGAGTGGACACATGAATGAGTTCTGTTGTTCTCAGCTAACTTCAGCAAACAATGTAAATCAAACAGCATTCCAGATCACCTCAGTGTCCTCATTTGGGTTGATGACTTTTGCCCTTTTGTTTGGCACTCATGCTTTTTTTTTTGCATCTGCTTTTGTTTCCAGCATTGAAAGATTCTGCTTATTGTGTTATGGAAACTATGATATCTTCAGTTTGAGATGTCACTGATTTCTGTAGTACTTAGAGACAAGATATATAATAAATCAAAACTAAAATGACAATTGAGGAAATATAAATATTTATAGATGGTTATGAAAATCTCTTTTGAAATAAACATGTATTTGTTCACAAGAATTATATCTTCCTGCTACTCAATAGCTCCTTTATAAAAAGTCCAGGTTGCATAAACTTATATAACACAGACAAAAGTCTTTTTCAGTGAGCAAATGAAAAAAATTCTTTTTCTACTACATCGCCTGTGCAGTGTAAAGTAATTCCTAAGTCTGACTTATCAAAGGCAAAATCAGGATCTTATCAGCCAAGAAGGGAACCATTTTTATACATCTGACTTTGGTATGAAGAAAGGCTCTCTTAGTTCTTAAGTTGTATTGACACAAAGGAGTTGATCCAGGCTCTACATTTATATATTTGGTAAAAGAAGCAAAAATGCTATTGCAAAATTTCAGACAAAACTAAAATCACTACAAAGTTATGACAAAAATAACATCTGAGGGAAAGAGATAGGAGAAATATACCAAAAGGGGAACATGCTTTAAAGGGATGACTTTTAAAGAGTAAACCAGTTCAATGGACATCTGTGCAAAGGTAACAGGGGTAATTCAGCAGATTTCTACAGAGCAGGAAAGGTTATCAGACAATGTCAGGAGACTTCTGTAGAAGATGCAGAATAGGAAACGTGCTATTAGTTTTACAGAGATTTTTCTCAAGGTGTTAATGTAACTCACTTAGGATCTGGCTGTCATCTGACACTAGAATAGATCAGTGACCTCAGAGAGCTAGAACATCATGGAATTTGAATTAAGATATTAAGCTTCACAGACACTCATTTAATATACTTGGTTTTAATGGACCCTTTACAAATGCTGTCCTGTTTTTGACACTCATGAATGTGAGTGGTCAGATTTCAGATGTGGAAATGTCAGCAAATCCTCTCAGCAATACCCTGGCAATCCACTTCCATAGTGGCATATTGTTCCTCTACTGTCCTTCAATTGCCTGACCAAAGGGTGGTTGCTTGTCAAAGCAGCCTGATGTCCATGGAAATTAAAGACCAAAGCAAAACAATCAAATTCTTGAATATTTTTTCTGTGGTCAATCCAGAAGAGCTTGTTTTGTACCTGAGGAGCAAATCAAGCTTCTCCTCTGTCATAAAAAGCAATATTTTTTTAGAAAAATATTCTAGGAGTAACCCACAGCTCTATAGTAACCGAGAAAACCACAGACAGAAATAAAGCAAAATGGCAATAAAGTACTTTGTGCAGGGCAAGAAATTTATCAAAAATTAAGGAGAAAATGTTAATTGAAAGACTATTATTTTTGTATTTATCTATATGGAAATGCTCTTGGATTTTATCAAAATGCCACTTTTAGTTATCATTTTCTTACCTAGGCAATACACTTTAAAGAGCTTTATAACAATTAATTACTTACTTTCTGGATACTTGTATCCTGAGTAAGGTACCTGAGCCTCAGATCAGAGCTCTCTCTCAACAGTGGAACAGTCATAGCATGCTTATTAAGGAGACCTTGTATTTCCAAGCAATCACTTTAGAAGCTTCACTAAAAGAAAAGAATGTGCAAGAAGACTTGGTAAGATTAGTGTGCACAAGCAATGCCATGCATTAGGTATGCAGCAGAAGAAAACCAACTTGCATGTGAGATAAAACTGTGACAACAATGCAAATACATCCTCCATTTGCTGTCCTTGTGTACTCACTGCAGGTCTGACTGGTAATCACATACACCATAGGTCTTGAAACTCCAGTGGTGTGACCTAAGATCCTCTGTGAAACAGCAGCAGACAACTGTGTCTGTACATGAGGCTAAATTATGGACGAAGGTTGGTTTTCATCCCTGTGAACTTTTCACCCAAATATTTTTCTAGTTAAAAAGGGATTTTTCTCACATATCGACCTTAAAAATATTTTGAAAGCTTCAGGACAGTAAATATCCAGGTAAATAAGAATGAAATCAAATGTGAAGCTTGTTACATACCCTTCTGCCCTCCACGCAGCGCTGGAGCTCGGGCTTGGCCAGCACAGAGTATCGGCAGCCGTGGGGCTGCCATGTTATTTCTCTCCAGTCACAGGTCCTGTTGTCAGAGCAGCTGAGGCAAGGGACAATCCATTGCCCTGGAAAAGAGCAGCGAATGTCAGCACCTCCTCTGTATTCTTCTGAGTAGTTTTATTACACGGGAAGCAAGATATTTTTGAGTATTTTACTAATGTATGAGTAAAAAAACCTCACACGGGAGTTTCTCCTAAATTAAATGCCCTCCAACCCTTTGAAGAGACTATTTCCCATCACCGTGTTATGCCCTTGTCATTTAGCTAGGGTGGGAGTTTTTTCCTTTCCCTGCAAGAGCTGTGAATGCTCAAATTTGACAGCCATTTGTGGGTACATTTCTCAGTCCATGTTGCCTTTCTTGCAGCAGCTTGTCCTTTCTCAACAGAAGGGATATGAGAAGAGAAAACGGGTGACGAGGCTGAATGCAAAAAGAAAATATTCACATTTAGACATGTTTGAAGATTCGTTCTCATCTATAATGAAACATCTAAAGGTTGGGTGTATGGTTGAGAGCACTTGATATAAAAATAAAGCAAGATTAAGATTTTCCTTCAAAAACACTAATTTTCTTTTAATTTGTGAGAATTCAGAGGATTGTCCCAGACTACACAAATACATTTCAGAAGATGACAGTGAGGTGAAATGAAAAACATATGTGATTTATTAGAGCCTGATCTTATTTACAAAAATGATTTTAAAGATTAGGAGCATAAAGTGGCATTACTAAAAATCAGTGGGTTTTAGTAATCCCTTATCTAAGGTTAAGTGGTTTTGTTATTTTGGTCTTCTAAAACTATTCCTTTCCAAAATCCTACTGGAAGCTTGAGGGATTTAATTTCTGAAGGAAGATAGAAAACATTTGAGTTGCCTTTATATTTGGATGAACAAAAGAAACCCTTTTTCTAGCTCTTGTAAGTACACAGTGCTGACAGTATCTCCCAGTGCCTATGTAACTGCCAGCAAAATCTACTTCTGTTCTTATTAAAGGCATTATACAAAGAGGAGTGCAGAGGCCTGAGGTCCTTGTGTCAATGCTATCGGACCTTTCTACCACAGATGGGTTTCTCACCACAGCCCAGAAAACAGCCCCAAAGTCAAACCTTTGGAGATCAGACCTGGCCTTAGTGTCTGTCCCCACCACTGCTAGCAGGCAGCAACTCAGCAGCCAGCTGCTTGTGATGGATTGCTGCTGCACAGGAAGCCACAGCAAAATAAACCAAGGCTGCCTATTGACATTATACCCGGCCAGGGACTGAGGGGGAGGCTGAGCCAAGAAACCCTGTAGGATCCCAGTGGCCTTGGGAGAGTCAGCTGCTACCTCAGGAGCAAGGGAATTTCCAGGGAGGCAGCCCGTGCTTGCACTTAGGCAGAAGTCCAAGTGACTATGTTTTGGTAAGTAGCAGGGTGAGTCATCTTAACAGATAAAGAAGTCCTTCTAAATAAAATCATCAAGAATTATTTTGTATGGGAGCCTGCACAGGTACATCTAAGGGATGAATACATCCCACAATGCCACAACCATGCAATACAGCTTGCTGTGTACCCTGCACAGCCGCCCCTTTTTCTGCCCTGTGCAGAACATGCTCACACCACCCTCAGATGCACTTGTAGATGATTTGGAGCAAATTACAGCAGACTGAACCTAAACAAACCCCTGGACACTGGCTTTGAGCACACTGTGGTGCAGCGAGCACAGCCCGGCTTCCCCTGTTCCATGGGTGTGGGCGCCTCATGGAGGCTGTGCTGGGCAAACAGCCCAGTTCACAGCAAGGACAGAGGAAGGAGGGAAGGAGGGACACTCGGGACCATGGTGGGAAGGTGCAAGCAGGAAGATAGAGATACCTCGTGCTTCTTGCTCAGAGGAGTTTTAAAGTTGTATTTTCTGCATCCTAATCACACAGCTGTTAGGGGAAATATTCACCACTCAGTTAAGGACCACTTTAAAGTTAAAAACTCATTAGGATGGGAAAAGATCATGCTTGTAGCCTGGTAATTTTTGTGTGAAAAGAGAGATCTGAACTTTGGTCCCTGAGAGAGCTCCTATGTAGAATTTTTATTGAAGGATTAAATTGAATCTTTATCTGAAGTTACAAAGTGGGTAATCAGGTTCTGGAGCAGGGAGTTCTCTTCCAAATGAATACTCCCCTCAGCTGGGACACCAGATGCTGAATTTAGACCATTTCTCTTACTGTAGCCTCCCAGTGCTGGCTATTGTGAGTCTCTTACTCATGCTGACCCTCCCTTGGCTTTGAGGTCCCTTGTTCCAAGCTGTGGTCTCCTGGGCACAACCAGGGTCAGGAATACTTTGACCCTCCAAAACTTCTATTGCCACTTGTGGACCTTGCCATTGGCTCCCACTTTGCAATCCATGACTAAATTGTCATTCCCAACTTCACAGTAGTCTCATGAGGAGATTGAAAAGTGCTAGGTCTCCGATAACCCAGCAATAGGTGCCATGCAAACACCTTTTACTGCTTTGTACCTTTTGAGTAATAGAGCAGGGACAGAACAGTTGGTTGCTTTGAAGTCTGGATTCAGACCCTGCCACTACTATAGAGGTCTCAGTAAATGATCTGAGAGATGTTTCAGGCAGTGACCTATATTTTAAAATTATATGAAAACTCAGTATTTTTTCCCTGATGTTGCAATTTTTCTTTCAGCCCAAATACATAAAAGGTCTGGTAATGTCTAAAACATATGAGATCCCTCATTTTATGGAATTTTCTTTTAAACATCCTATGCTTTTATGAGCTGATCTGGTTTAAGGTAATAAACTGGAAAAGTAGAACTATATAAAATGAATATTGAGGAGCCAAAATATCTGAACAATAAAAGTTTAAACTTTGGCAACTGAAAGTGATAAGTAACTTTTGAAAAGCTTCTTTTAAAAAGTTTGGTTTATGTTCAATAGCTCCCTAGGTATATTAATGAAAAAAATAGATCAATTTTTGGCATATGCTAAAGGTTAATGGCAAATGTAAAAAGATTTGAGAACATGGTTATATGAAGATAAATTCATATTTTTAAGAAGCACTAGCATTTAATGCTAAAAGAATAATTCCTGGTTTCATATTTACAGAGATTTTTTAAATGATGCATGTAAATTTATGCATTTTAAATCCATCTATTATGAACTTTTCCCACTGCAATTTCACAATGTTTGGTCAATACATTCTTAACCTTAAAAAATAGGAATCTGTTAAAAGATAAAATGAATCTCATTAAAAAGAAAACAGTGAAAAATTGCAAACGATATTAGTTTGGATATTAGGCTTATATTCTATAGCAATTTGAAGTTGCTCTTTCCTCACTCATATAAGTTAGCAGCACATAATGCAGCTTTCAGCACCATTTCAATCAGGCAGCATTTTGTGGTGCTTCAGGCAAAAACATTAACACTGGCTCTACCAGGCAAGGGCAAGTTTACCAACAATTAAGTGAATGAGAGCAAGAGAGACACTCTGTTAGTTTCTTCACAAATTAAAAATTGGCATAATCAAAGTTTTATGAAAACCTGTAAGTAGGTTTCCACAGGAAGAGTGAAACCTGGATTTTTTGCTCATTAGAGTAGTTATCAGCTGCATACATAAATCTTCTGCTTAAGATATGAGATTAAACATTGCCAGTACTCCCTAAAACTGTTCTCAAAAATGGCATGAAAAGAAATATACTTTCAAAATAATTAGTTAGGATTGTTTATTTTCCATTTTTAAAAATTAGCCTAAAATTGAAAGTTTTAACCGATAACAGCTGTACACTTAATTTGATAGTTTTGCTTTTTCTTTCAGTCTCTTTTATTTTTATTCATCCTTCTACATTGTCATAGCCACAATTAAACATATTTTGCTTTTGAGTTTAAAATCAAGGTTTTTCTATAGTGACAATCATCCATATAAAGAGAAAATAGTATTCTAGCTTGATAATTCAAAATCTAAATATTTAACCTACACTGATGCTAATTTGTTGATTATGACTAGTTTACTTTTGTATTTGGTGTTTATTTGGTATCCTAAGATATTTTAAAAACTTTTTCTCTTTGAATAGGCTATGGAAATATTTTTCTTTTTGTTCTAGCTGTATTTAAGAAAAACAAAAGTAAAAACTGTTTTTAAAAGGATATGATTTGCTACGGCATAAATAGCCTTAGGCCAATGGACTTATGTCCAAACTGAGATTTACTCCTTGTAATCAGAGGACACATTCATTTTGTTGGGCATCAATTTATGTCTCTGCTGGACCCAAATCCAGACAGCTGTTGAATGCAGAGAGAGATCACACAGAATTATTTTAAACTGGATACAGTTGTAGGAAGAATGGAAAGTGGGATATAATTAAAACATATGCGTCACAGCAACAGAAAATTAGAAATGAATCTGTGATATCTTACCCACCAGATTTTGTTATTGTCTACAAACCACATTTCTACAGACTGCAGTAACCTGCTTCACCTGCAGGAATTTAGCACAAGTTGGGTTCACATGGTCTCTTTCAGTTCTCTCTCCCCCTCTGAGAAGCCAAACACATGGTTAAGGTTTGCTGACTTCTGTATTGTTTGTAATGCAACAATATTGAACAAAGAGCTCATTTTCATATGGTAGCTGGGTTCAAACTGAACGTGAATCAAAGGAGAACTTCTGAAAGAAAAATTATTTTTTTGATAGAAAAATCATAATTTCATTCCATGATGTAAACACGAAGGAAAGAAACTTCCCCTGCTGTATATTACAACTTGCATTTATTGATTATAAGAGAGACAGAGAGAGAGAGAGAGAAATTGTGAAAATTAAGTGTATATTTGGTAAGGTGTTGAGCTTCCTCTAAGGAATAGTGCCATGGTGACTAGGAGAGAAGGAAGTCACTTCTGTCTTTCGTTAGACCCTGAATTATTGTATCTGCTCTACATCAAAACATAAGAAATGAGTCATGAAATCCTGGTTGTACTGAACTATAAAGCAGCCTTCTAAATTTTACTATTAATGTCAGAAGAAGTGAGGTTTCATATCTATCTCTGCTGCTCCACCTCAGCCTCTGTCCACGAACGCATAAACACAAGCTTTTCTCAGCATAGATATATTTTACTGTGGTAGTACCTCAGTATCCCTACAAAACTAAGCTGTTTCCTAGCACGAGAACAGTGTATGACACCACCTTACTTCTGCAGAAGTTTTGTGTTGTCTTGAGGGGAAATGACATTGCTTGGCTTCTCTGAAAATTTAACTTATTTCAGAAATATTCCTGCTTTAGCAGGGAATTTGCCATTTGCCATTCTTCATTGCCAGGACTGGTATATCATTTGGCTGTTACAAATTTGGAATGATTTTCCACACAAAGCCATGCTTTCCAGTTCCAGCTGGAAGCTGAGACACACATTAAAACTATATAGCCACTTGTTGCCAGATACTGCAAACCCCTGTTCTAGGCTCATTAGACACCTGTTGGCAATATTCACTTTATAAGCACAAATTATTCTTCCTTGTTTAATATATTTGTCCTTTGAGTATACGTCTCCTGAAGTTTGTTTGAACTTTAATTGTGTATATTAGTCACAATAAGGCTGTAAAAGATACTACATTCAGCCTCATTCAGCTAGATTCAGTATTCAAAAGGAGTATGTTGTATATCAGGAGAAGGAGATGGTCTGACTGAGAAAGGATTTGGTAGATTTAGTTTGGGCTTTCTAGTTTTGAACTTTATGTCCTGATATTGTTGCATAGGATGATTCACAACTTGTGTGATTAAAATACACTGCTAGGAACAATAGTGTCTCTTTTGTGCATTCTCTGCATATAAGACAAATTTACTATATGTCTCTGTTTCATATGAAGTGATGCAGTCAGGCAGTTCCCACATTCCTGTTACTTTTTATTGATTATTCAACGAGTTTGTGCAAATTTACTGCTGTGAGGGGCTGCTCCTGTTTATGGCAAGATAAAGAAAAGAGTTGTGTCAGTAGACCATAGAGGACTTTTGGCTTTTTTCATTTCTCTAATAAAGAATTGAATAAAATTACTTACTGTCTAATACAGGAACAACTTAAATATGAACAAGACCCCATACCTGAGTAGTTAAAGTACACTTGAATAAATCTTCATGCAACTGTGACTTTCACGAGTACCTGCTTGACAATCTGTTGTAATCTGAGTTCTCACTAAACCAAAGACATGTCTTGATTGTATTGGTTATTGTATAATGTTTGATTTGTCTATCTTATTTTTTAAGGTATAAATATATGTAAAATTAAAAACTAGTTTTGTGTTTCTAATATAGCAGCGGAAATATAAAATTCAAATGGATCAAAATTTTGTTCTTTCTCTAAAGTTAATTTTTATTTTGCTTAGAAAATCTCTTAAATTTAGGATAAAGCATTTTAATTTTAAGTGGTTTTGATGGAATATTTGAATGCATTTTAAAGACTACATGACAATAATACATGCAGTGGTGGATCACTGATTAGAAAATGATTAAACAAAAAACTCTCACAGAAACAAATTAACCTGATTTTAAAAATCAGTTACTGTTACAAGTGATTAGTTCAATTTATTGTGCGTAGGTTAGTGCATGTCTATAGCAAAGAGTTAATACTGTTCCAAGTTTTTCTTTGATGAGATGCATGAGTTAATTTTCAGAAAAAAGGGGGATAAAGTACAAACCTTTTGTATCTCCAGCTTCACAGGTCTTAAACACTGTCTGTGAAATTGCTGAGAGGTATTCATGAGAGAGAGGCTGCAAGCCACAGGACTCCTCTGGGCGAATTTTGGAACCACAGTCCTGAATTAAAATAGAATCTGTGAAAATGACAGCACTGTGCCCATCCACATCACCTTGAAATCCTCTTCAAGAGTAAAAAAGTTATTTGGGGTGGTTCTGCAATTAATTCATCCTTAGCTCTTCAATATATAGTTTAATATGAAATTTAGAATCCTTTTTCCATTCAGACAGAGGTTTTGCAAGAAATTATCCCAATCCACAGTAAGCATACATGATACTACATTTGCTAAAGATATAAGAAAATTTATTAAGGCAAACATATATAACTTCCATGTAACATCATGTGGTCTCTACATATTGTATAATCTCTACCTATTTGCCCTTAGGAATTTTGTATGCCTATCTGTAGTCATATGGGATCCATTTCTGTGACTAAATGCCCCAAATTAGCTTCAGGAGATATAGATGCCTTAAGGAAAAAATTCTATTTTCTAAAATGCTATTAAAATTAATTTCACAACTGTTACATAATATCATTCACTGTTGCCATGAAATTATACTGCATCTAGGATGCTAGGCTTAAATTGCACCAATGGGCAAAAGACAATTAAGTCTTAATAGAGTCAAGGTGCTGACAGTAGAATATGTGCCACTGATATGGATAGCAATATGAACACATCTTGGAATTTTGTAAATACTGGTGGTTCTTGATTATGCACTCAAAAAGCAAAGTGAAATAGCTGTCTCACAATTACTCTGATTTTATTAATGTCCATAGTGGTGAAAAAAAAAAACAAAACAAAACAATCTTCCCAGTGACTTCAAAGGGTTATGGTAATATCTGGGCATAAATAGGCAACAAAATAGTGGTTACGTGTGGGTTGTCCTGTTCTCTGCTTAATCTCTCTAACTAGGGAAAGCTGTTATGACAAAATGAATGGCACAGTAACTTCTAGTATTAATCTGTGGTTTGGAGTCTCTGGGTCTGGACACACTGTACAGCTATTTGACAGTATAACTTCAACTAACCTTAGTATCAGAAAGTTCCTACCTTGCAGTAAAACAATTTGCACAGGACTTCACAAGAAAGCCCCAAATTCCTGAATGTGCTGCCATTGCCCTCAACACAGTGCCATAAAATAACTTAACAGGGATTTTCTTGTTCATTCTGCCCAGGGTATGTGTTTAAGCAAAATTTTATTTTAATCACATTTCTTGGGCAATACTATTAACAACAATTTCATGTGGCTGTTTTTTTGCTAATTACAACCAATATGCAGGGAAATGTGTAACTGATTCCCTTTGACTTTGTTGTGTTTTCAAAGTTAAGGACACTGCTTGAAGTTAATTTGTAATTCATATCTAAACTATCATGTTATGAGAGACTGTGAATCCCTGAACAAGACTTATTCGTTTAATTTTAATCCTTGTAGGAGACCAATTCTTTACCATCATTGACATTTTTAATATAATATGCAAAATGAATCTGTGGCAGCTACAGATTTACTGCAGCTCCATGAATGTATGGCACACTGAGGGTTCTTCTACATGCATGTAGATTTTTTATTGCTTTCTTCAGGTGCTGTGGTGACATGACATCCTTCTTGCCTTGCCCTAACATGAAACATCTTGTGATCTTATGTATGTTTACAAAAGATCAGTCATGACAAAGATGAGAGCCAGATATGTAAACTTAAATGATAGTTGTTGCTCTGTGTCTATTCTTCCTGCAAACCTTCATTTTTAGAAGGGAGACATAAAAAGACCTTTGTAATGTCTGGATTAGAATCAAAAGAAAAATTCCCCTGCATTATGTACTTTAGTGCACATTTAGGATTGACTATCAGATTGGTGTGGCATTTCTCTAGTAAACTTACTTTTATCTTTTTGGAAGATTTTCTGGACATTAGCAAATAAAAGAGGAATAAAGCTTTCTTCTGTACATCTACATAGCTTTTAATCAACATTAGCTGATACTTAGAGAGTGAACACTTCTGGAGTCCATCTGCTGTGTGAAATGACAATTTCCTTGTCTCTCTCCGATTACACTATAGTGAACCTGTTTCTTCATAATGTTTTAGCCTTTAAGAGATGAAACAGATTTTCAAGCCTGTTACTTTACTGAGTTTTCTCAATTATTAACTTCAAAATACTTGGGGCTATTAGTTCATGGTATTTTGTTTATTTATAGTCTGGGTGCCTAATTTAACAAGAATTTTGTTTGTTTAGTTCACCTTTCAATAACCAGACTATATTTCCTCTCAATTATATACTTAAGCATATACATATATAGTTTTACTCAGGTGTCTATAAATAGTAAAAAAAATCATAACCAGTTTTAAAATTTCACAGGTGGAGACAGAGAGAGAGAGAGATGAACAAAGCATTACTAAGATGACCCACACTCATGCAGGTGATGTCATGGGATGAATGTCATATAGCGAAGACCACTGCAGATGCAGTGATGCTTCAGATTAAGGAATCTAACTTAACTATTAGTGGATTTTTAATTGCTGTTGTATCTTTTTCACCACCTCCACCCTAATGAAAAAAATGATTACTCTGAAACTGCAGCAAAAGGAAAGAAGGTAAGAAGCCCTTGGCTTTCCTGGGAGAAGTCATACCAATAGGGAAAAAATGTCCATCTGTGTGGATTTTAACAGTTGGTGCTCCTGCAGTGACAGGGCACCGTAACAAAAATAAAGTTACTTTTAACATCTACACCTGCTGCTACCTATCAGCTCAAAAAGGCATTTTTAAATAGAAAGGAAGGATTTTCAGTATTTTTCTGGAATAATCCAACTCTGTTCATTCACAGCTGTGGATAAACCCATAATTTTTGGTGGAAGTAGATTTATGTTAATGAATTGAATGCTTTGGAAACTCCCACCCAGGATGCCTGTATACAGGCTCTACACTCAGCTACTCAGTAAAAGTCCTTTTTGCATTTACATGAAAACCCCTAACAATCAATGGGAGGGTGGGCTCAATGCTGAAAACCAGGCAATTTCTGCTTCAGTACTCATTTCTGAAATTGTACCCAGACCAAATCACTGAAGACTACCCCTACCAGTCCAATAAAGGATCAATGTATCAGAATGTCTTAAACTAAATAAGAAGAGAAATATAACTAAGATCACAGGAATTCATTTTACTGTTGCATACAACCAATATGTAGCCAAAATCCTGCATCTTTTTAACATCCAGAACCCAAGCATGGCTGAGAACTAGTGGATGAGATAAACCCCAGTGAGTGCTCTTGGTAAGGAAGGTGTGAGACCCCTCCACCTGTCAGCTCTGGCCCTGCCATCCCTTGGCCCGCAATGCCCATCAGCCTGGCAGGCCATCCAGCCACCTCCTCCAGGCACTGCAGCCCTGCCTCCTCTCACGGTGCTGCAGGTCTGTCTTACTCCTTTTGACTGCACTTTGGACATGACACAATAAAGCTTCATGTGAAAGAGGTAATTTAGAACACTTTTCTGTTGGTCTTTGTAGGCTCACTGACTGAACTTTATTTGATCTGGTTCTATTTAAGCTGACTTAAGTTTCTCATGAAGTCCTTTCATGTCTCTTTAGTTCATCTTTTTCTACTATTTTACACATAACTAAAACTGCATGAAAAGTGATTAAAAATGATGCTATGGAAGGACTTCTAATAAAATTATTCTAAGAGTGATCTCATGAAATAGTGAAACTGTATCTTATTGCTAGGGAATAAATTGTGAGCAGATGGATTAGCTCCACTCTATCAACTTTCTTAATATGATAGGAATAAATGAAGGAACAGTTGGCATATTGACCTCTATTCAACTGTCTCCCTCTGTCCAGCTGCATTATTGTGGTAGATGAACCTCTAAAGATCCAGAGGTTCAGGCGAGTTCAGTTCAACACCCAAATTTACTAGATTGAACTGAAACTTGTGTGTGTACAAAATAAGTCTAGAGAACCGTCATAAGGAGAGGCATTCTCCCAAGAAATTTCAGTTTGCTACTACTGATGGGAAACAATGATTATTATTAGCCATCAAGCACTGTCTAAGACATAGATAAAGACATTGTCTACATCAAAAGACACACAAAGCCATTAAAAAGGAAATATAGGATTAACGGGATGAACTGATGGAGTAATGTGTCTTTGTGCTGCAGCTATGTTTTAAAGGAAAGAAACAGTCACCACAGTATTTTTTAAGGAACCTTATAAGTTCTATCTGCAAATATGGGATAATAGTTTCCCAATGATCCCAAGGGCTGTCACAAATAACAAATTAAAAGACTACGAGATGTTCAGTTCCACACCGATCTGGTAGGGGTCATAAAAACATTTTAGAAAAGGTCTCTGGGCACTCCCCAGGTGGAAAAATGCAGCGCACAGACATCAGTAGGAGACCAGGAATGATATGAAAAGCTGAGATACTGGTCATGTTGTCAGGGCATCAAAGAACAGTTTGATACGTGGATAAAGTACAGCCATCAGTCTAAATTGTGTTTAAGTTCTTCATTGAGCTATTCATATTGTTATTATAATTAATATTACTGTTTCTTAAGTAGAAGCATACCCTAAATTGCATGATTTTTCTCAATCACAAATTTCTTCATATAAAATTTCTACGCGAATAATGTCACATGCTTTAACCAGTGACTGAAGATTGCCATAACTACACAATACCTTTATTAACTGCTAAAGAAATTTTGAAAATCCCAGTAGGTGCCTCTCCCCAAAGACTTAAAGCACTTACTGTTTATATGGACAAATAAATTTCATCCTGACACTACAGCAGATGCAGTGTCTTCCTCTGCAGTCAGAATGCTAACCTCACAGAAAGCTATGAAACTGTTTCGAGAAAATATTACAAGTTTCATACCACTAGTTTAGTATCTTTTATGTGCATGAGGAATATAAAAGAATCCTTTTAATCTATGAACAATTTTGATTCAATTCCATTTTATATGCATATGATATCAGTTAGACCCTATCTGCCTTCCTGCTCCCAAACAGTTCAAATTGCTGCATTTGTGAGCCATAGAACAAAAGTATTCACATGAGACCTAAAAAGCATGACTTTTAATCTAGCAAAGTCTTGAATTATCATTCTGAACAGCTCAGAGATCCAGCAGAATTAGTTCAACTAAGACAACTGAATGTGAAATCCAACTCCATTAAGAACAGAATATTATAAACTTAAATTTTGGAAAATGTTTCAAAATGTACCTAGTTATAATTACAGAGAGGGTTTTTTTTCAGAATTTGTAGTTAACATCTGCATGGATTTTTCAAGTGCTTTCTTAGCGAACATGTTTTCCTCATGAAGCTAATGATATTTTTCCTGAGCGAGAACAGTGATGATTTCCAGCTCGTATGCCTTATAAACAAAGTACACAAAGCAAGAAAGAAAAGGAATGACAAGAATTTAGTATTTCTTCCTCCCTAAAAAGGAAGCTAAAACAAGAACAAGGAATAGCAGATTAAGAGAGGCATTTTGCTATTTATGTTCTGGTGTTTTTTTAGTTTAAAAAGTGATACGGTAATGTTGACCTGGAGACTTTAAGAGTTGCATCAGTTTTTGATTCCTGTTTTGTCCTCTTCTCTACATCCATCTTTTTAAGTGCAAGCTCTGAATGTGAAATTACTTGAATTTTGCCAAGTCCACTATCTGAAAATGGGGAACAGCTTGAGAAAACCATGTGCTTTGACAGTGAGAAAAGTAAATGTTTTAAGTGATAACCAGAGGAATTATTATGTATTTATAGTTCTCTCAATAAAGTGCTGATGTGACCCTGACATTTGTCCCTGGTAATTAGGTAAAAAATGTTCTATACTAGCTGGGAAATCCCACAGCCTTGTGGCTTTTTATGAGGAGCATTCATTTCTGCTCTCCCATGCTCAGGGTATTTGGCACTCACAGACCACACTGCAGAGAGATCTACACTCTAAGCCTCCTGTGTGCAAGAGGCACTTGTGCTCTAGCCTTGTCCCTTTGTTTTAGGCTAAGACTTTTATATCACAGCCATGACAAACACAGCAGAACTTCGCAGACTGAAAAATTATCACTCCATTCAGAAAGTATGAAAAGGGATGAGAGAAAGAATGAGTTGAAAAACATTACTGTTCCTTCATGACTTCTTAAATCAAAATACTCTAACAATGAATGCAATGCATTGAAAAAACATGTTAGCCAAGGACTCGGTCCAGAGAGCCATCAGCCAACACTACTGTTGAAGCTGCTTTTCACAGTAAGCAAGACTTGCAGATACAAACTCAGTGTTGCAGGGTATACCGTAACAAAAGCACTTCCTTCTCATTTTTAGCACAAAATCCTTGAGATGGTGAAGTATATTTATTAACTTTTTATTTAGGGCCTGGGGCACATGGAGGTTAGGATTTGAAGGAGAAATTTAGGATGTTTGAGTCCAATTCACAACTCTGCCTCATATTTTCTGTATCTTGGAGCTCCATCCAATACTATTCGCATTTGTAATGTATCATCTCAAAACCCCCATTCAGTTACCACCATCCTCCTAAGTGCCTAATTTTCTTGTATTGAGCATAGGCAAAGCCACCCGTAGTTCACAGAGATATGTAAGTCAGCTCCTTCAGCACTAACAGAGTTAAATCCCTTTGCCAACAATGCTTGATCTAATAGGTGCTCTCAGGACATGTTACTGGGAAAGTGCAGTGCATAAAGCATTAATTGGTATTTCCCCAGTAGAACACTTCCCTGTGATATAGCAAACACAGTTTAAAATCTCCCTTTGAACTGACTGGCAACAGAGATTTCAGTTCAAGCTACCAATGTTTTCCCTCCAGTCAGGGGGCTACAGGATATTCTGGTCAGGTCTGTCTCAGGCTCTCCCAAAGAAGCTGGTTGCATTGGTTCTGTACACACAATTAAATGCTGACTTGTAAAGAGCCTGGGACCCACTCTGTCCATAGACTAGGTCTGTATAAAGAACATAGGCTGAAACTGGATGGAGGGAGCACCACTAGGTCCCTGATAACTGCTGTGTGAGAAAGGACTGACTGAAGTAGGAACTTAGATCCCTGAGAGATCATGTGGCAATTCAAAGTGGAGGACAGGTTCTCCTGTAACCTAAGACTGGACGTATAACTCCCACAGAAAGGTAAATCTAAGATACTTTCCTTTGCATATCACTATCTGTGGCAGAATATATCTGACTCCCAAATCCCTGTGCCGGCATGTAGAGAATCGTCTCAAGATTTACAAACTGAACTCTTCTATTTCAAATTTTAAAAAGATTGTACCCAAACATTTTTGTGTGTGTGTGTGCTTTCTTCCCCTCAATTATATCAGATGTTCTACTCGAAAAAATATTAAACCTTTCTCTGCAAGCTTTACCTCACTAACACTCCCTCCACAGAACATAAAGTGTCTAGTTACACTGCTCAGACATGTTCTGTTTCCCTAGACATCAGGATCCTCAGATCTCTCTCTGTCTCCAGCTGATAGCTCTGGATTCTCCTTGACATTACCTGAACTCAGAAAAGAAATGTAACATTGATTTTTTTCAGCAAAATATTAATCATTAATAGCAAGGCTGGTGACTGCCAGACAGGATGCAAAAGAATGGGATTCTGCAACACCAGTTCAATAGAAGTGCTGATTCTGTTTATTTGCCTCCTTTATGTGACCAAAAAAAAAAAGAATAAGTAAAAAAGGAACGTCAGTATTTCCTCTCTTATTCTAAGTTTTCTAAACTGAGCTTAAAGTGGCCCAAAGGACTGAAAAGGTATTAGTGAGCCATGGATAGACTGAAGGCAAGATTTCAAAATGTAACACTTTACATAATGTTGGCTTCAGGGCAAATTAAAATGTTTTTTGTTTAAGGAATTACTGCACGCACTGTTTTATACAGAAATTCAGTTCTCCATGGCGTACTATGTTTTGGAATACACATCACAGCCACACATGGTCTGGGGAATATTGAGAAAGCCATTAATACAGGCTCAGAAACACCAGGTAGAAGATTTCTGAAACTGTTTTCCCAGACAATGCCAAAAACCCCTGTGAGTTCCTGCCTTTCATGTAAAGACAGAATCTACATATGCATGGAAGTTTCACACTAAAGGAAACTACACTTATATGTGTGGGCAACAGGAGGTATTTCCCTTTACACATTTACAGTCTGCACTGACACATATTTGCAGAGCAACCATGGGCTTTGATGCTGACTGTCTTTAATGGTGTCCCAGGGAACACACAGGGTCAGATCCTCAGAGCTCTCCTGGTGAACATTTTATTCACTTGAGTCAATTCCCAAGAGCCAGACACTCTCCACTTCAGACAACAATATCGCTGGTGAAAGAACCTACTCTTGCTCTCCAGTGAGAGTGTTCCAAATGGTTTGTCTGCTCAAGCATGAACTGAAAAATATCATCCAACTATATATAGACAGTCAGGGGGACACAAGGTAGTGCCATTGGATCACACTTGAGCCTGGGGACATTTTTTTCGGCGGAAGGCCATCTCATGCACTACTGCTTCTCATCCGAAAGGTGCCAAGAAGAAAAGAGGCACCTGAAACAGATGTGTGCTCATTGCAATGCCCCTCTCCAGGCAGGGCTGATGCCTACACCTTGAGATTTCCCAGCAGCTCAGTGGGAGGCAGGTCATAGTGCCTGGCAGCCTTATCCTTCCATATTTGGCTCTGTTTGTAAAGTGACCTTTGATGAAGGACCCATCTCTGATAAAGAATCAATCTCAGGCTTTTCTGGCCAAAGATCGGACCCTTCTCTTATTAAGACATTAGGCTGTTTGCTTAAGTGAGTCAAGAGACCTTGAGAAAGTATATTTTTAGATAGAGAGCATTTACACAAATCTTCCTAACTGTAACCAGCAAATACATTATGAAAAATCTATTACTGATGTAAAGTTTAGAGCATTGTTGCCTACACAACACATTGTGAGGGCTAAAACTAAGAATGTGTAAATGACATTAGAGAAAGTATCTGTGCAAATGTCTGGGACACATGGGCAGTGCATGGATAGGTCTCCATCCAACACTAACCATAACTCCAGCTGCAGCTACTTAAATTCAGAACATGCTGTTTAAGCCCATGGTAGTGCAGGAAGGATGACTATGACTTTATGTTTGAAAGAGAGTCAGACAATGGGAAGACTTAAGAAGTGATGGGGTTTTTTTCTCCTTTCTTCCTCTTTAGTTAAAAGCTTTGGTAAAAATAAAATTACTTGAAAGGAAAGAAGTCAACATCATTTGAGACTAAAGTTTCTTAGAAAACATTCATAACAGAGACTGTATCAAAACAGAAAAGATAAATACATTTACAGACAGAATCTGGTTATCATTTATGCTTCTCTTATACCACACTGTGGTTTACCATAAAAAAAAAAGACGTAATGAAGAACTGATTTGATTTTGAAAATCATTACATATTTCATTCAAAAGAGCCTTTGAGTTAGAATATTTTCATTGATGTCTAATAGCTATGACCAGCACTAAATTTCACAAATCCCCAGATACTCATTTAATATACACAGCTGGGAGACAGGAGTAAGATGGGTACGTTCATTTTCCTAGAACACCTAAAAATCTAGCCATGTAGTGATTTATTTTCTAAACTACAATGGGTTTGAAATTGACTCTAGAGAATTTGCAGCACACTGGCTACTATAATTACAGAAGTGAATATAATGGATTTTTACTAACCACGATCTCTTTTAAAAGACACTGATTAAAGGTTTGCCTTCTGGTGCACAGCAGACTGAAAATGCAGGCTTACAGCTTGATGGCTCACTGAACAGCAGACTGCATGCAGGTAGCTCTCACACATGGACAGAAACAGATTGCATGCAGTTAGTGCCAAATGAGCAGGCTGAAGTCAGAATTTGCCCTGCTTTCTCCAACAGCCTTCTTGCAGTAATTTACTGCATGTACTTTTCATTCACCTAAACTAATCAAGCAGCAACGAGTTGAACAAGGCCTCCTTCAAAAAAAACAACTACTTCTGAAAACCAAATAACGTGCTTAACGACTATATTTATTCTATTGCACAAGACATGGTAAGTGATGCTGAGCTGAAGTCTTGCTTTGATAAATACTGAGATTACATTAACACAGAGATGGGACATAGTGGAAATAGAAAAAAAAATACCAAACCTTAAAAATCAAAATTTAGGCTCCCTCAACAAGGTATTAAGGCAGTTAATTACATCTTATTGGACACTGAATTTCACCTGACCTACACAAATACTTTCATACAGAAATTCACTCTCCCTTATAGGAAGACATCTGGAAAATTTCTGTGATTTACTTAGGTCTGGGGAGCAAAGAGGAGGCAGACAATGCAGCCAGTGTAGCACAACAAACATGACTGAATCAAAGTGATTCAGGTTATTTCCACTGAGATGTCAGAAACATGCTAACTACTGTTTTTCTTGTAAGGACAGAGGCTACACTTGGACCCAGCCCAGGTGAAACTCACTTACCAAGATTCAGCACTTCAAAGAAATAACTCCCTGTAGAGCTAGGGACTCCTCCACCTTTTGTAAGTATGTTGAGTCAGCCTGTGAGGTGTTTAGTGTTTAACTTTCTCGTGTCCACTAACAAAAGTAATTACTGTAAATTCAGCTTTCTGGAGATGTGGAACAAGTTTTTCCTTCAGCAGAGTAAGCATGGATGCATTCACATCCTGTAGCAAACCCTCACACATTATGACTCACATTGTTTTTCTGACTGAAAGGATTATTTGATTACAAGCAATGTGCCCTGAGCAGCTCTAAAAAAATGGATTGACTATTATCTTGTAGTTTCAATATTTTTGCTTAGATGAACAGTCTAGCTGATGCATCGCCCTCGACTGGCCCATACTCTTAGTTTTTAACCATCTATTTTTCATCTTTCTACTATTCCTCAGTAAGATACTGGCTATCTTGAACAGGAATTTTATGCAGAGTGTCTTCCCAGTAGTATAAAGGCTCTACAAAAATCCCTCCAAATCTTGAACCAATCACACAGACCACATTCTCTCCAGTGCCAGCTCTCTTCCATGTGGCAAGGAGCTGCAAGAACTTACTGTGGACATTGAGACTCTGGCCTTGCAGCAGACTAGGCTGTTGCAGAAAATGAAAACATTTCCAGTTTGAATCAGACTTAGAGGATTCACTACTGAAAAAAGCACTGAGATAATGGAAAGGATCTATTCCAACAAATATTAGATTACCATGTGTTATGATAAAGCATACGTTAGGTTCCATTGTATACTGTATACTGTAGTCTGTATGAGATACATGAGAGTAATTTAAGAAAAGTTAAATTAAGTATTAGTGCGAGGATGTTGTCATCTTGCTTTTACTTCATTTTAATTCCCTCCTTCCACATCCTTTTTACAGCCTTCTTATCATCTGACAACAGTAGATATTGTATAAACTTTACAGTCTTTTTTTTATAGGATTACACAGATGTGGAGTAGTTTTGCTGTGTTGATCCTCCCCCTAATCTGTTAATAACCCTTTCTCTCATAAAAATGGCAGTTCTGCATGACTGAATCAGATGAGGATACTTATAGAAAAGTACTGATGTTTGAGAACTTCTTGTGTCTTTCAAATTATTTTTTCATATTACCAGCATGAGAAAGACAGTAAGAAATCTTGAGGGGAGGTCATAAAGGAGAAAGATGATAGATGAAAGAGGAGGATATGGGTTAAACGAACAATAAATTGTTTTCTTAGGACACACGGCTGTCTAGATGTGCTGTGCTATGACAATTGATTAGACTTGCTTAAATAGTTGTTTTCAGTTGCTAAAAAATATTTGGAAATACTTTGAAATGCCTCTGTTTTGCAATATTAAACCTACTATCCTACAGTGTTGAAGGAATAACTGTCTTGGGGTGATAGGAGGAAACAGCTCAAGATTGGCTGCTAGTGTGAAAGCACTGCATTACTATTTTCATGCTAAAGGGTGAACTTCAAAGAAAACATGTAGCAGATAAAATCTAGCTTAGCATTTTGCACTACAAAATGTCCATATAAAGACTAATCTTAATAGAACACCACACAATGATTGTGTGATTAAATAAGCTCCTTCTAGGCTGATGAACTTCATCATCTAGCATAGTGGGGAATGGAAAGGTACACGGGTCCAACAAATTACCTCAATGCAGCTATGAAATCCTAGACATGCAGAAGCTCCAAATGGCCTTCCCATTGCCAGGTTCAATGGCTTAGGGATGATCCCACTTCCTCCTGGTAAAACAGCATAAACCCCTTCACTGTATCAGAACGCAAAAGCAAAGCTTCATGTAAATGAAGGTTGGATTTGATGATCCTGGGGATCTTTTCCTACCTTAATGGTTCTATGATTAAATGAGACTTGAATGTGCTGTAAGGCATTTCATGTAAAGCAAAAAAAGCTCTCTCAGTCCTATTCTGCCTTTCTCACCCTCCAGTAATTGACTGAAGCTGTGAAGTTAGTTCTGAGTTAAAGCCAAATAAAAGCTGTGCTATCATTATTTATGAGTGCTGGTGGTCCACTGGCAGTGTGCTGCACATAACCAGTTTTTGCAAGAAGTTGGACATTTCCCAAGATATTCCTTCCCTGTGTTCTGATTGACCTCAGTGTCAGCTGTTGAGTGCAATTATTTTGAAGGTCCACAAGACTAACGAGTACCTCTCCACAGCAAATACAGCAATTTACAAAAGTAATTTCTATTGTTTCACCATGCTTACTAGTGAATGTCACAAATGCCAGGAGCTAAAGCAAAGTGTAAGTTCCCTGAATGCTCATGTTTGCACCCTACTAGATACAAGTCATATATATGGCTTTTTCCAACAGAGCAGCTCTACAGGTCTGCTTGTCCTCCTTTTCTGAAGTACAAGGTCCTTAATCTGAAGTTTTCCTCATACAGATGTAATGGTATAAAAAAAGTCAAATCATTATACACTGTCAGAAAAATGACGAAGTAGAAGCAAGCTGATCATAGATTTATCGTAATTTTATCTGGAATAACTTGCTGCAACACCCACGTGTACAGTGTTTAAGGGGTTGTCTAACCACATATTTTTGCTCCACATCTGTCAGCTAAGAGTAGAGATCTGTTTTCACAGTGTAGCACTCTGGAATATCATGATACTTCCACAAGTATTTCTGGCTTATAAATCAAGAAATGGGTTACCTTGAGGCTGTGGTATGTTCATCTGTGTTTTATATGTTACAGTTGTAACTCTCTTCATATTTTATAAATTATATCATGTACTTCAAATGTCAAATCATAGAATTTCAAAACAAAAAGGCAGTTCTAATCATTAATATAAGCAAATATATATAGCTTTGAATCTTTCACATCATAACAATTTGCCACAGTCGAAGAGCACATTGGATTTGTTTTACACCCCTCAAAAATGTGCATCTTCTTCCATACATTTGACAGAATCACAGTCACAAAATCATTACACTTGGAAAGAACTGCAGGAGGTCTCTAATTTAACCTCCTGCTCCATGCAGACTCAGCTATTAAATCAGACCAAGTCGTTCAGATTGCTTTGCTATTCTGGTCTTGAAGAGCTCCAAGAACAGAGCCTGCCCAACCCCCCCGTGAAGCCAGAATCACAAAGAAAGAAATGTTCCCTTACAACTCCCAGCCAGAAACTGCCCTGCTTCAATTCATGACCATCAGCTTTTATTCTGCTGCAAACCTCTTCCATAAAGAGCCTGGCTCCCTATTGTCAACCTCCTCTTGCACAGGAAAGCTGCTACGATCTCTCATGGAAACCTTGTGCATTCTGGGTTAAAATAGACCATCTCCCTCAGCCTTCCCTCCTAAGGCAGCTGCTGCAGGCCAAAAGGGCCCTGAGGGCTTCCTATGGTGCAGCTTGTCATTCACACACTTATCAGAGACCTGATGGTGCTGATTTGCAAGTTAGGAGTGGGCACTCCTACAGTTTTGTCAGGGAAGGCTGACTAGTAAATATCCTGGGAATTGATATGCCAGACTAAGTCCAGTAGAAAACACAACTGAAACATCTCTGTGATCTCTAAGAGCCTAATGGAAATGGCCGCAAGTCGCACCAGGGGAGGTTTAAATTAGGCATTAGGAAAAATTTCTTAACAGAAAGAGTTGTCAAACATTGGAGCAGGCTGCCCAGGAAAGTGATGGAGTCACCGTGCCTGGAAATGTTCAAAGAAATGCGTGCATATGGCACTGGAGGGCACAGTTTATTGGTGAACACATTGGTGATTCTAGGTTGGTGGCTGGACTCGATAATCTTTGAGGACTTTTCCAAATTTAACAATTTGATGATTCTATAATTCTCATAAGAAATGCTGAGATGTAAGAGATGCAAATTCAAATCCTTTGTGAACTGATTGATGTGAGTTCAGTTAGTGGTTTAAGTAAAAAATCTCCAATGGGATACGAAGTGATTAATTCTAAAGTAGAGATTCATCTGGCCTGGGAATTCTGCTGCACTTTAGGTTTCATATATTTAAAAAAACCCAAACACAAACCTTAAAAACCTTTTTTCTAGGAGATGAAAATAGAACTCCTAATTTAATCAGCTGCACTATACTTCTTGTAATGAAGTTTTATTTGAATGATTGAAAGATTGCCAAGTCCTCTATTTGTTGTTACTATTTTAGATCCTACTTAGATATTATGCAGCTTGAACTTAAAAAGGAGCTGTAATGCAGCACTTACTTGGAGTTCACAGTTAACTGGTTATCAGTTCTGCTTTATAAAGACAAGATAATTTTAGCAACACAAAGCTCAAAATACGTATTCATTTATATCAGCTTCTGCTTGCATCATTAGGGAAATGGACATAGTTTCTCATTCACATGTTCCTGCTTCAGTATCACATGATTAAGATTGAGCACTCATATTAGTACTTTGCTGGGTTGAGAACAAAATACTCAGCACTTCACAGGAACAATAACTTCAGTTCCTGGTTATAGGAACTGGTGTTGCAGGCACAGAGTCTTCTTCCTGTAGTATCTTTATTGTAAGAGTCCCTTTTCACAGACAGTTTGCAGGAAACTCACTGGTCTTTTCTGAAGCTGCAAGACAGTTTGCAAAAATTATGGAAAGGCAGAGTACAAGGTCAGTGAATGTCTTTTGTACCACTATCACCTAAACTGTAATTCTGGTTTAAAAAGTGATCCTCAGCTCTGATCTTTGAGAAGGAGAAGGATAGGGTTGCTATCAACTTAAAGAAGAGCTGTTTTCTGTAATGTTGTGATGGCATCTGTTAGGTTCTCCACCTCACTCCCTGAAGGATTACTTTTCTCCATTTGCTTTACTGAGTGGACTGAGGGTACTCTGAAGGACTAATGCTCCAGCTTAGGCATCTGAAAGAGATGCTGAGATTTAAACAGGGATAAACACCTCCATTTTGTTCAGGGGGTCTTCAAACACACTAGAGACATAGGGAATTGAAGCAAATCTGGACATATTTAGGATGACTATGAAATCCCAAGTTGTCTTAATTTTTTGACTATAAAATTTTATGACAGAGATAAGCTATTGACCCAAGAGCATTGTGTTATTCATATCTTGGCATGTGAGTTGATTCTTTGACTCCGGCTTAACAAGGTTCTGTAAGTTACATCACAACAGCTAAAGCCATTTTGAGTCAAAGAATGGACAGTAGTAGCTTCAGAAGTTGATCTGGATGGTGCCAAAATTAATAGACTTCTGGAGGAGCCAGGATAGTGCCCATCTGCCACAGAGGGAACTTACTCTAAGTATCCCCTAACAGAAATGTTCCCATGAAGAGCTGACGCAAAGAGAATGCTCTTATCAAGAGGAATAAACTTCATCCAGGTCCTTATTACTATTATGTTTCCAAGCTTCTTAAAGTCCAGCATTTGCTCAGCAAGTGACAGGGTCAAAACCATATCCAAAATAAAGTATATGATGTGCTCTTTCCATCTTGACAGAAATCTACACCAAGACTCAGACACCACACATTTCTTTGTTCTTCCCATGAAAGAGACTTTTCCAGATGGTCCTTACTTCCTTTCTAGGTTGTTATTTAGGATTAAGGGACACTTTTGAAGGAGCCTTTTTGGCAGTCTGGAACTTAAAAACTCAAAAGAATAAAAACTGCATTTTTAACTTCTATACTGTATGTTAATTTGCTGTGCTGTTCATATTATTCTATTGCAAAATAATAAAAGCAAATAATAATATTTACAGGTCAGCATTTATATTTCAATAGCTTTTGACAACAAATAATGACTTTCACACCTAAAGGAAGGGAACAATCACAAAAGTATGTGACTGGAGCAAAGCTTCATAACTTTATAAGGTGAGAAGTGAACACTTTGAATTTTTATTTCATAGAGACAGAGCCTTCATTCTTATCACTAGTGAGTTTATTTTTCTATCATTTACTTAAATTATACATTAAATTCCTAACAGATGATAAAATCCTAGATGAAGGGTAAAACCTCAAGCCATATAAAGAAAAAGTATAAAAAGGTCATGAAATTATACTTTCGAATAAAATGATTATGGGAAAAGTGGTTTCTCTGCTCAATTTCCTTCATCACCAGTCTTCTTTCTCACCCCCTTCCCCATTTTCTCTTCTTTCACTTCCTTTTCCAAAACAAACCTTTATGCAAAAATCATGTTACCTCTATAATGACTTTACCCTGTATTTTTAAGAGTTTTAGGAATTTTCAGTGGGTGAAGAGCCAGATCCAAGACAGGTCCAATCCCTTAGGACCAAATGCTTTCATTCTGCTCAAGTACATGTATAAAGACTATTCAGCACCCCATAAGCCTTCAAGCCTGAATATCCATCATCAGATGCTCAGTAGTCACAAAGTAGTACCAAGAGTTACATCAGGTTTGAACATGAATTTCATGTGCTAATAAATGCAACCAACATCCTGCTAAAGGAGTTTGTACCACATTCCCTACCTCCTCTGCACACGAGACTCATGTGACTTTGCTTGCATGACTTGTTTTAGTCAAACATATTTTATCCAGATTGCTCAGGATATAAGTTACAGAAGATAGGTTTCATCTGATCAAATATTAGCAGCTGAAACACAAACACTGCAACTTTATAGCTAAGCTACTCAGACATAGATAAAATAGATATTCAGAACAGATCAACTGAACTGTGCCTTAAAATTGCTGATTCACCCCAGTATATAGGCATCCAAAGGAACTAGTTCACATTGTTGAAAACTGAAGTCGGGTAAGACGAATCCCATGCACAGTGTACAGACTGAAAAAATGCTTGGGTCACAGAAGACATTCCCTTCCATCCCACTGTCATATTTTCATTTTTGCAGAGAGCAGGGATGAAGAGAAATATTTGGCACAGAAGGTCAATGTAAACTGTCATCTACAAGAGCAGCTGTCAGAAATGCACATGGTAGCTCTTCGGGTATCATGTTGGTTCTCTAGCAACTCATCATCAAACAAATGTCTTTTAAGGCTGCTATAAAACACAGAGGCAATCCACACATATGTCTCCATCTTTCCTACTGTAAGAAGAGTAGGCAGCAGAAGATACTGTTAATATTTTTTTCTATAGCAAACCAAATATAAAACTTAATGGTCTACAACAGGCAGCAATTTCTTTCACAGTCTGTAGAAGAAGCAGTCAAAGAACACAAGAGCTTCAAATGGGCTTTGGAAAGAGCTAATTGTGGGCAATAAGCCACAATAATGAAAAGCAGAGCTTTGAAGCTAAGCTATTTTCAATATCTTGCTTTCAGAGGGAACAATAAAATGCATTTTGAAGAGACAATACACTTTCACATTTATTTTTCGGTGGATTTACACATTTTTCTGTGCTTCTGTCAAAAGTTTATTATTATTAGTTTAATTTCTTGTAAAAGAGAAAAATTAAATTCTTATAGAGTGTAGTATACCTTTGATCCACAGATCAGTTTTCCATCTGCTCTTTGCTGAAAACAGCCATGACACACAGAATTATGGAAGAAGAACAAAACAACTAAAATACTCCATTTTCTTTTTCTGAAGCAGTATTTTTTCAACCAGAAGCCTCTGTTTTTATTGATTAACCTTTCAGACAGAGCCTGGTCTACAATGCCTCATCTTAATTTGGCCAGTCAGGCATTCAAACTCTGTCAAACTTAAACAACAGGGAATAAAGAGTTTATTTCCTAACATAATCCCCGGTGGAAAGAATTAATAAAGAAGGTGTGGATGATGTATTGACTCTGCTTTTCTGGGTTTGTGCCTGGAAGAGATCACTGAAAATGTCCCTTGGCTAAGGACATCACAATTTCACCTACCTGGACCAAACACCAAACTTACACAATAAAGCCTACAGCTATTTTTGCCTTCCATAGCATTATCCAGCAGAATCTCACCACACAGAGGGACCAAGTTGACATTTTTAGATTCCTATGGCTATTTCTGAAGTCTTGTCTAGGCTTAAAATATGGTACATGTTAATTTTCATAATTAAAGTCAGCATTTCTGCTGGATAGACTAAGGATAATCTCAGTAATTGATACTATTTGTTCTTTTACTTATTGAATATATGGGACCTTGAGCCTTCCTTCACTGGATTAAAGCATCAATAGAGTGGAGCTGGTAAAATCTGGAACACAATGTTATAAGAGGAAAAATGGCAACATAACATACTCCTGCTTAATGATGTCTATGCAATCAGAGTCCAAATTTTATTTTCAAAAACACCCAGATAGATCCTGAAGCTAATAAATCATTATGCTTTTTGACAAGATATGTTCCGTTTTTCTGGTATCTGTGTGTAGCATCATTAAAATTAAAAAAAAAAGTCATTATTTCAGTATTTACATGGGAATACAGGTCTTCTTTTTGCAGCTGTTTTTTTTTTACTGTTTCATTACTGTCCTATCTCTGTTCTGCTCTTTCAAAAGAACAGGGAATTTTAGATACTCTGGCTTTGTTCAGAACACTAGAACTTAGTATAAGTTTCACAAATGCAGCACAGCTGATGCTAATAGACACAAATATCTCCTAAAGTAATTTTCCATATTTATGTTGGAACAGATGTTTTATGTCTTTTTGTGTCCTTGGACACTGGCCATTCCACAGGATTCTAACAGGAGATACAATAGGAACTGTGTGGCTAAAACATGGTTTGTTTAGCAAATACATCTTCCTTTCAGTTGAAATTACCACCAATATCAGAGGAAAAAACAGGAAAAATAATTTTTCTTCATTGTGCACAATTGACCAGAAATGCAGATAAAATGTTAAGTTTCCAATGAATATCCCGAAAAAATGAAGTGATATTAGAACTTTACCTATATAGCTTCTCATAATTGTGCAAAGCAGCTTTCTTCAGATAAGAAAAGGCATTTTAAACAAAAAAAAATTTTCTACCTTTTCAATTTGGTTTTATGAAGTCAATATTTAGGAAAAGTTTTCTGGGAAATTCAATTTTTAGTGATTAGGCTGAATTTCTGGAGAAGCATTAGAGCAGCAATATATAGTTGGAGATTACTTTGCTAGCAGGTAAAACACCTGAAAATGTCTTTGTTTTCTACTACATCACAGTTTATTAATTTAAACTAGGTAGACATAATAGCTTGCTTTGAACAATGGATTAAAGTAATTGCTTTGCTTTTTTACTTTTATGTAAATCATAACACCACACTTCTGTTGACCTCCAACAACTTCGTAAGTCTTCAGCAATCATAAATGAAGTCTTTATTCTCAATCCCAGCCTCAACTTGAGTTGGAATTTGCATCACGAGTTTGCCTTCAGTTCAGAGATTTCCTTTCTCAAACTCTTCCTTCCTTGTCCTAATGTCCGTATGAATGGTTACACAGCTTCATAACAGAATGTTTACCGGGTCAGAAACAAGGAAAAGTCTCATTGTTCTAATGATGGCATCCATCCCAAACTGTATTAGCTACAAATAATTGCTTCCTAAATTGCACTTTTGGCAAGGAACATCCTGGTTTAAAACCCTCTTGACTTTTAATTTACAGAGCAAAGCATTTGTGAGCAAGATTTCTGCCAATAAAAAGTCTCTAAATTATACTTCTCTCTGATTTCACTTCTTCTTTAAAACTGAAGGGAAAGACAAGTTCTTAATTTCAGATAGGAGAAACAGAAATGGATCATTAGCAGTTCTACTTTATTTCCAGTTTAGACTAACTAAATGTAGCATAGCACAGCTTTTTACAAAAAAAATCTGAGTTGTGAGAATCCTGGACACACAAAGCAGGATAGAAACCCATCAGCAAAGAAATCCACAGGGTCATTTAGTTTCTCTTCCCATACTGGGGCAAGATCA
This sequence comes from Callaeas wilsoni, assembly GCA_013398955.1. NCBI lineage: Eukaryota > Metazoa > Chordata > Aves > Passeriformes > Callaeidae > Callaeas > Callaeas wilsoni. Next base: position 63,171 of record VWPU01003956.1, read on the forward strand.
AGTGTACCAGCAGTTTTACTAATCTCACTTAAAGTCTTCCAGTAAAGGGCATTCCACAACATAGCTAAAAAGTCTGTGAGAAGCCACATAATCTATCAATCATGAAATGCTAAGAAAAAGCAATTGGCAAAAGGAATGAGCAGTAATGTTCTTTGCCAAATATCTGTTTCACATCTATTATTTCTTCTTTATAGGACCTTCCCTTGTTTCATAGATGAATCTTTAACTAACCATTAGTAGAAAGGAATTAATTCACAGGACAAAAAGCAATTCTCCAGAGATTTGCAACTATAAAGTTAAGTTAAAACAGTGCAATACAGAAGAGACTCTGGCCTGGATGAGTCTTCCTTCAAGCAGAAGAAGGATTCAGAAAAAAGTGAATCCAGAATTCTAAATCAAAAAGGATATTTAACCAAAAGACCTGCTAATAGAAAACTCCAGGTTATTTATGCTCATTTCAATTAAAACTATTAAAAATATGAATTCATCTAACATACTGATTACTAACCCCAGTTACTTTTATGTGAATATGATCAAGAGAAAAATTCTTCTGAGTGGATTATTTGATTGAATGTGATATGAAGGAGTACATTGCATCCTTTGGACCTTAATCAACTCTCTTTCAAAATGTCAGAGTAATACTAGAGAAACAAGAATAGGTGTTTTTTAATTTGAATGTGATGAAAACAAACATTGGTTTGCAAAACTGTAAATACGACTGTGTAGAAAAACAATATTAGTGAATGTGTTCCATTTTCTCAGGTGGACTAACCTGTATGACAGTACTAGGCCATAACTTGTGTCATACACAGCTTCACAGCAAGGCAATTTTGGCACAGCTTCTAACTTGCTGAGTGGGGAGTTGCAGTCTGACTTGGCAGACGATGCTCCTGCCTTACATTGCCAAAGGTCCAGAGGTTGGAATCTAGTTGCAGCTATGTGTGGGATATGTACACAGCAAGTCCAATCTCCAAATACAACCAGTCCCTACTAATGAGTTCTATCCACTTGTACATCTGATTGCCAGCTGGCAGGCATGCAGTCTTATTCGTGGGATTTTGAAACTGGAAGGGCTACAGTCAACTCAGACCTTCAAAGATTGGTGAAATTTTGCTAGATGCAGTGGAAATATTCCCTGTTTTCCTTGTTGGGACATATACAAAGGAGGTGAGAAAAGCTCACCTGTGATTCCTGTGTACAGGAATTACAGAAAAGACATACCATAGGATGGAGTTACTCTTACTGTGAAGAAATCCATGGAACTCAGGCATTCTCAATAGTCTTCATATGCAACTAATTTTTGTGGCCTCTACACTCTGAGACTCATAGAATAATTTGGGTTGAAACTGACCTTAGAAGGCTCAAAGCAGGCAGAAATATGATAACTCATTTATTGAGGGTTCCAAAGTATTTCAACTTCCACATACTGCAGTCTAGCAAACCTGGTTAATTTTATTTTGAAAGAGTGTAGGAGAATTTCTGCAAGAAGTGACTGCATGTTTGCTGAGGAAGCAGTACCAAACAGCTGACCAGCAGCAACTGAAAGCAATACAGAAGAGACCTGGTGCATCCCACCAGTTGTTAACACACCTCTAGCCAAAGATGTCCCAGTCAAAGGTTTTAACCTATTCTGGAATGAACATTCTCAATCCAGTTTTGTCTGAATTTCCTTCTTGGAGTCTCAATCTGAATTGCCATAGAACCACAAAAACATAGAATACGAGGTTGGAAGGGACCTCAAGAATCACCTGGTCCAAATTCTTTGTCAAAAGCACAGTCTAGACAAAATGACCCAGCACCCTGTCCAATCTTAGGTGTCCAACGTTGGGTAATCCACCACTTTTCTTTGCAGCTTGTTTCAATGGCTGACCTCATTGCAAAAAATATACCTTCTGTGGCCAACTAGAATCTCCCCCAGTGTAATTTATATCATTACCCCTCATCTTTTCCATGTAACTCCTTGTAAAAAAGCAGTCTTCATCTTCTTTGTAGCCACTCTTTAAATACTGGAACACAGTGCTAAAGTGTCCCTAAAGTCTTCTTTTCTCAAGACTGAACAAAGCCAGCAGTCTCAGCCTTTCCTCATCTGGCAAGCTTCCCAGTCCTTTGATCATCTTTGTCCTGGACACTCTCCAGCCTGTCCATGTTCTTTTTTTGTGTATTGGGGACCAAAACACAACCTTCCAGGTGCAAATGTTTCGTCTTGGATAAAATCCCAAATGAGCAGATTTTTTTCTTGATTGGAAATTTAGGTTTGCATGGTATTTAAGGTGACAGAGAACCATCCTTTTGTACATCAATCCATCATCAAGCTATATAAGAGATCAAATTGCAAACACAGTTGCCTTAGGACAAGTATACTGATTTGGAACTGTGGAGATTTCCATGAACCAGTAACAGAAAGCTTCTCTGAAAACTGATTAGTCAGATATTTTGATCCAGGGTGATCATTGTAATATGATTCAGAAGGAACCATTAAGACCATCAGCAGGACAATTATTTAAGGTGGTGTCACACTTCTTATGAAGGACAAAGCCAGACAGGAGGAGGACACAGCAGTACTCATCTTGCATCCATCTGAACCTCACCTCACTAATGACATTTCACCAATGAAACTACTGGCCAGGAAGCAAATTATTCTCTCCTATCAAAGAAAAGAGCTTTCTGTGGAATAATCTACCTGTTTTGTTATATAGACAGAAGAACATGGAGCAGATTGAGAACAACAGGAAGCGGTCATTAAAAATCAGGAAGATAGGACTCAATTGAGTTGGAGGCAGAAGAAAAAGAAACTAGGAGCTTACTTTCTTTTTATTTTGGGGTAAGACTGGAGGAAGCAGTAGGACATTCTGGGTTGAAAGTTTGTTTTAGGAAAAACTCACTAAATTCCTTCAATTCCAACATGCTGAACCAGCCTTCAAAAGAAGCCTCTTTGGACATCTGATAATCAAAGTAGGGGTAGAAAACCTGAAAGCCTGAACAGACAATGAATCTGTATTTCTGAACCTAATTAACACATGCCTCAACTAACTTCCAAAGGAATTATTCACATTTTATTGTAGAACTTGCCAAGATGATAATAAAAGTATTCCATGCCTTCTATTGAACCACTATTTATGCTTCAGCCCATTCTTTAAAATAGAATGTTTAGTTTTATGCAATAATTTAAATGTGAAATTTGGTGATTTCTGAAACCCTAAGCACAAAAAACCTACCTATCAAATGAAAATAACTGATCCTGTCCCAGATCTAGGGTTAACACTGCAAATATTCAACGCAGCAAATATCTGTTAAAATTCTTTATACTGCTAAAGACGGCCAGAGGTATAAAAAAAGTAATTCAACTTGTTTCATTCCATTTTTCTGATGTGATAATTTCAAATAGAAACTCTGATGTTCCCAGGAAGATATTATTAAGGAGACTATATCAGTCTTTCAGACAGTGAGGGAAAGGTTCAGTCCTTCATGTTATTTTCTGATTTAAGATCAGATGATCTTAAATGATGCCCTCAGTCCTGTCTTGGAAGCCGACTCAGATGCCTAAACTGTTTAGGTAAGGTGCTAAAAGTTTGTCATAATCAAGCACTAGATTCAAACAAATGCATCTTACCGAGTCTCCAATAACACACCCTTACCCAAGCTAGCAATGAACAAAGGTTAGAGACAGAAATGTATCAGTTCCCAGATGTTTGCATTTAAAAGACTGCTGTTAAGAAAATGGAATATTATATGTCATAAAATCATCACATAATGAAAGCAATAACAATGAATTATGGGTTTGGCACTGATCCACCAAAGTTTCCAGATGCTTTGCAAAATGTACAAACCTACAGTCTGTACTCAGTTACAAAGCTTCAGTTACTTTGGTGGGGTTACGCCAGGCTGGCACAGCAACAGCTGAATGCTGGCTCAGTCCTCATCTGCAACAATAAAATGCAAAAGAGTATAAAGCGGCCTAAGAAAAAAATCTAAGTTTATTATGGATTACAGTAAACTGCTTTATAATGTCAACATAAGGTATGCCATATATCTGAAAAGAAATGCATGAATATAAGTAAAATAAAGAGAATAATCTTTCCCTTCTTTTACACAGAAGAATTTCATGCAGTTAATGTTGAATTCTCTGCTCAACGTTTCAAGACCCTGTGTCCCACAGTCTGAACTTGCTTTCAGGTCGTTTTGAATATGCGTTTGTCATCACATATCTTTTAAAAGACTTCTGAATATTTATTATTAATTTTGAAAATGCATCCTGGTTGAGTGTAGAAATCTTGAAATGTGTGGCCAAAGCTGTGTGCACAATTGAAATCAGTATGTACAAAAGTGTGTTCTTCAAAGCAGAACTAAAGACGGTTGGGGTTCCGTGAGCTAGGCACCTTCTCATCCCTTGGCAAAAATTCCTTAGAAGAAAAAAAATTTTAAAAATGCCATTTTTTCCTTACTACTGCAAGTTAAGAACTGCTAATAGGGAGACATAACGCAAGTTTCTCTCACTGTGATCTACAATGCTTTTTTTGCTGTTTATATGATGCCCTTAATAGGGATGTCTTTTCTTCTGAAAGGTTTTTTGCCAGGTAGCATTGCTTATCACACTAGCTGCTCTCTATCTGTATGTAAGTGTTAGCAATACTGGGAATTGATGATTTATAAAAGCTTACAGTGCACTTTCTCTGTTAGGAGATAGTGGGCCTGAGTCTTAGCATCCTGCCAAACAAACTGTGGAGAAGCCTTCCCTGGGCTCAGGTAAAAGGAAACAGAGTGGCTCCCTCTGAGTATTTTCTACACCATCCAGAAAACTGAACAGCTCATGTATCTGCTCAGCCAAGGATTCACAGACCATGTCCTTACATCCTGGATCTCAAAGTCCTGTCCACCAACAGCCTCTAAAGTGCTCAGTGATTTGGTGTGATATTTAAGAGAGCTTAATGCTGTTTTTAACAGGGGGAAAAGGTCATCATTGCAGGGAGTCACTGTATTCTGGGTTTCACCACCTGTCCTAGGTGACCTTACAGTCTTTTGTACTCGTCTTCCAATTTTTCTTGGACTGCAATCCAATCTGCTTGGATTATTGCAAACAAATATCCAATCTATTTTCAAGCTTGAAAATTTTCCTGACATCTGCTTTTCTCTTACAGCTGGGGAACTGGAAGGTTTGTGAGAGTGCAACCTGTGTGTGAACTTTCATAGTGACTGAGCTTACAAATATTGTACTTCATCCCTAAGAGAAGGTGGGTGACTGGGAGTACTGGCACATGCAGAGCAAATTTTAACCTCATGCTCCTCAATCTATATACATGCTCAGCAGAATTCTCAAAGTAAGCAAGAAAAGTGAGAAAGTTGAAAGGAAAAAGGGAGGGAGAAAGAAAATGGAAAATTTAAGACCTATAAAATTTCATACAGGAGAAACAAAGTACCATAACTTTATACTGGTATTAATTTTATTTTGCTACTTTTGCTCTAAACACAAGCCTTAGTTTCTCCAATCCTCTGTAGTGGTCAAAATATTACAGTGGAACACTGAATACACAACTGAATAGGGAGCAGCAGTGGCAGAGGTTATCACAGACAAGAAACTTCAAATACCAGAAATGAAATACCTGTATAAGTGTACATGCCAGGGACTGAGAGCTGCTGCTATAGATGCTGCTCTTACATGGCTATTCTGTTCAGTGGATTTACTGCTTGTAGAGATGACTGTAGTACTTTCCTTTGGTCACTAAAACCCACCTGTATTATTTTGATCTCAGGGTTACTAAAACACAAATAAATTCTTTCGTCATGTGTTCCTGCCATTTGTTTAGTGGTATACAGTATGCATACTGCAGAACCTTGTCTTGTACAGCCACAGGAAGGGACTCTGCTCATGGCTGGCCCCGCCCACAACTTTCATTTAGATTTTAAGTTTTCAGTCACAAGATTTGAATTTTAGCTTTCTAAAAAGACCAACAAACCAAAACAACTCCTCTAAATTGTTCCACACGGTTTTAAGAATGGAAAAGTCATATCCTAAGGTTTTAATGTGAAGATTAACACACAGTCCTGCATGATGCATCTACACGTTTTTAATGTTTTCCTAAGGTCAAGTATAAATACAACATTCTTGTTGCATTTTTTTTCCTCATACTCTATTGTGGGATGTCCATATCTTCATGAAGACCTCAGTATAGCCTCTGCTCTCATTGCACAATCAGCTAGAAGATTCCAGGTGTTGTGTTTACTCCTAGGTTAGACTTGTCAACTCATTCAGTGAAAAGAATACAAAGATTTGGCAAAAGGAAAACTTTAAGTATTCAATTGCAAACATCAAGAAACAGTAAAAGGAGTGGTTATTTTACAATAAACATTAGAGTCTTGCAAATTTCTGACAAATGAAAGCTCCATGTTTACCAATGAATATAGGAAAGGAAGAATATAAAATCATATTTGGCAAAACTCATAATGCGCACTGTGTAATACTTCAGTGTATTTTACTATTAAAAATAAAAAATGCTTCAATTATCTCTTGATCAGGTAAAGCGTTCATTGTATATACTTTTCTAGTCTTGAGTAAACCAGCTACAGAATACTTGAAAGCATTTGATTTAATACTGATGATAAAATGCTTTTATGGACAAATTTTAAAGGTACATGTGAGGTATGTAGAGCCAGTTGACTACTTTGTTACTTTGCTCATAAATGAGTGAAAAAGATGACAATTTGAGGTCTGAAGAGTTACCCAAGTATGATGCTCACAAAATAAAAGATCAGTCACTCCAACACAAAACATACAATTAAATTTTCTCCCTCTCTGATTACTTCCACTACTTACCAAGGCTCTGGCCCAATGGGAGTTGAGGCATAAATTCTAAACCCACTTGAGGATTTCCAAAATTGCATGTCTTTGATATGTTTTCCCCCCAAAATTTGATCAAACTCCATTTCATTACCAGTCGAGGAAGACTAGAATTTTTAATTTTCATAGTTTTTAATTTAGAAAAGGGACATTTATGGTGGACCTAACAGATATTTTTCCATAAACATGCCCAAACAAAGCAACAACTGTTACTGATGGACACATGGACAGGAAGAAACACAGAAAGAAAAAAGAAGGAATAAGAGGCTATATTCTTTCTTCGTTAGTTCTGATTTTTCTAGCAGATTATGTTCCACCAATTTGTAAAGACTTCAGGAAATCCCACTGCAAAAATAGTTACGAAGACAGTATCCAGGCTTCACATGTATAAGAAAATCCTTGATACTTATTGGCTCTGTGTAATCAATGAATACACTTCCCTGAATTAATAATGTGATAATTCACACAAAAAAATTAAACAGAGCATTTATTTTTTCATATTTAACAGACACGGTCATTTTTCATAGATATCAAAGCATGTCATCATGCAAAAGAGCAAAAAGACTTAGAAGACAAAAGTCAGGAGCATTGATAGACACTACAAATATGTTTCTGTTTTAGGAATAAATAAATAATGACTGTCTTGGACAAATGTGAACATGGATACAACTATACACATCCCAGACCTAAAAAATATAGCTTAAGACCCTGGGCCTGAAAAGATTGACACATATAGTATTATTCAGAACAAGTTATCCCACTGACTTCAGTGGGAATGTCCGGTGAGGGAAGTTAAGTGTGCATACTATTTTGCAGAAAAATGCACTAGATCTTCACATTTTCCCTCTGAAACATCACCAAGCCATGGGAATTAGAGGTCTCTGACATATTTTCTGTCTTTTTGCTGTTACTGTATTGTTGTGTAGTTCCCGCATTCTACAGGTGCTCCCCTTTGTCTAGAATTTACTTGTCAGCTCTTAGAGATTTTTGTTACTGTCATAACCAATTTCCAGCACATCCACACTCTCTCACAATAAAACTCTTAAATGTTAAACATCTGCTTTAAAAAAGCCTCTCAAAAGTACCACTAAATTAAAATTGTGCAACTCTTCTGTCAAGCATTTAATCTCTTGAAAAAGATATTATGGCATATTGCACAATAAGGTTACTTAGGAATGATTTAGTTTTGATTAAAAGAAGACAATCCCTCAATAAGTTTTTTTCCAATATCTTTTTTCATTTATATCTGTAGCTCAATAGTATGAAAAACTCTAGGCTGTTGGATCAGGAAAGGTATAACAAAATGGGGACAGTTATCAGGAGTATCAATAGGGTTTTTGAGTTGTGACAACATACTTCATAGAAAAAAAATTCATATAGCAACAAGAGGTCATGGAAATTACCTTACCCTATCAGCTGACCAGCCAGCAACATTCACGGTATTCAGGGTTTGGTACAGGTACCGAAACACAGGTATCTAGGGCCACTCGGATGACTAAGATGTAAAAGATCATTTTCAACATACTGAGCACCTACACAGAACTGGCAGGTATGCACAGTCCCAGTCTCTTTGGGGTCAGCGGCTTGAAGGAAGATGTGATACTGAGTTTCTGATGTGATAAGAAGTGAATACTGAGGTAATTGATACCTGCTCCCTTTCTCTTTGTATCCTTTTCACGTGGCAGGTCCTAGTAGATTCCTTGATCCTTTTCTAAACTGATTTCAATGCTAAAGATGCAATAGTTGGGAACTTCCCTGCTGAAGCTTTTCCTTTCCTTGGAGGAACTCAAACTAAGATCAGAGTGACTGGAAGCATTCCTCAGCCCTTCTTCCAGCAGAGCCTGGTATGGCCAGGAAAAGGATTGTGCCTTTTTACTCCACTGAGGAAAATAAAGAGAAAGCTGACTAAGGGGTAGGGACCACCTTGAGATATCAGGATAGCTATTTATTTAAATTTTTAAGCCTTTTCAGATTCTTCTAAGGTTTAGGTTTTTTGGGGTTTTTTTTGCTGTTGTATGTGCCATCCACGAAGAAAACATAGGCACATAGGAAATGTCTGAATGAAGAAGAAAATAATGAGAAATCCCTAAAATACAGGAGCAATGATTCCATAGGAAAGCACAGGCACTATTTTTATTGCAATCTATTAGTGGTATGAACTGTGGTATGCAGCTGTCCCAAGGTATTTTATAAATCAAGGCATCCTACAGGACTGCAGTGGGTTTGCATGGCAAGCTTTTAGTACTGGGGGGAGCTATAGGGATGGTTTCTGTGAGAAGCTGCCAGAAGGTTCCTCCGTGTCCAACAGAGCCAATGCCAGCCAGGTCCAAGATGGACCAGCTGCTGGTCAAGACTGAACCAATCAGAGACGATGGTAGTGCCTCTGGGATAACAGAGTAAAGAAGAATAAAAAATATTTATTGTGCAGAAGTAATTGTGACCAGAGAAGAGCGGAGTGAGAATATGTGAGATGAACAACTATGCAGACACCAAGTCAGTGCAGAAGGAGGGAGAGGAGGTGCTCCAGGTGCTAGAGCAGAGATTCCCATACAAAACATGGTGCAGACCATGGTATGACAGACTGTGCCCCTGCAGACTATGGAGGTCCATGGTGGAGCAGAGATCCATCCACAGCCCATGGAGGAACCCCACAGTGGAGCAGGTGGATGCCTGAGAGGACACTGTGACCCAATGGGAAGCCTGCACTGGAGCAGGCTCTGGGCAGGGACTTGAGAAGCTGCAGAGAGGAGTCCATGCTGGAGTAGGTTTGTTGGCAGGACTTGTGATTCCATAGGGGACCCACACAGGAGCAGTCCATTCCAGAAGGACTGCAGCCTGTGGAAAGGGACACATGCCAGAGCAGTTCACGAAAAACTGCAGTCTGGGGAAGGACTCACACTGGAGAAGTTTGAGGAGGACTGTCCCCTATGGGAGATGTCATGCTGCAGCAGCAGTAAAGACTCCCCTCCCTGAAGAGGAAGCAGCAGCAGAAACAACACGTGATGAACTGACCATAACCCCCACTCCCCATCTCCCTGCACCACTGGTGGGGAGGAGGTAGAGAATCAAGAACAAAGTTAAGCCCAAGCAAGGAGGGAAGGGTGGGAAGAAATGTGTTTTAAAGGTTTGTTTTACCTCTCATTATCCTAGTCTGATTTTGATTAGTAATAAATTCAACTAATTTCCCTAAATCAATTCTGTTTTGCCAAGGACAGTTATCAGTGAGTGACCTCTCCCTGACCTTATCTCGACCCACAAGCCTTTCATTATATTTTTTTCTCCCCTGCCAAATTGAGGAGGGGAGTGAAAGAATGCCTTTGGTGGGCCTGGGTTAAGCCTGGGTCAACCCACCACAAAGACATTTGAGGAGCACACATAAATAAAATACACAATTCTAATGGAAAATAAGACAGTTTCTCACACCTGAAACAGAGATACAGGTTTCATTCAGAAACTCTCAAATCACAGATTCAGAGAATGTCCAGAGTTGGAAGAGACACATAAGGATCATCAAGTTCAGCTACAGGCCCTGCACAGGACAGTCCCAAGAGTCACACTCTGTGTCTGATAGCTTTGTCCAAACACTTCTTGAACTCTGTCAGGCTGGTGCTGTGATCACTTCCCTGGAGAGCCTGTTCCAGTGCCCAAATACCCCCGGATGAAAAACTTTTTCCTCATCTCTAGCCCAAATCTTGTCTGACGCAGCTTCATGCCATTAAAGTAAACATGCTGGCCAGAACACTGGCCAGAGGTTAAGTGAATTACATCTAATCACAGACCTTGAAACCAAATGCGCTAGAGAAGACAGCACCTCTTTGGCAGGCACAACACTGTATAAGTGAAGGTGGCTCTATTCTGCATTGACTTTCACAAGAAATTTTCCCCTTTTTAATGGGGTTAGACAGAGTAGGCAATGCCTTCCTTAGAGACAAAGGAATAACAGAATGACAGGCTGAGACAACAGTCCACCTGTACCACATATTACTCAAATTCTTTACTGAAGTCCAGAGGACTTCTGCATATGGTGGCTCATTGTCATGGCTGTTTCACTTTTCATGCCATGCTCAGACATTAAGCCACTCACAACTGCTCCTTCTTAAATAAACTCCAGAAGCCTTTGATCTGTTTTCTACAAGGCTTTCCAGCAGATATTGGCATCTACTTTATTTTTCAGACAACGCCAATGGAATGAGATTTATGAATAACTTCTGTCCTCCGAAGCAGTCTGGTTGTAAACAGCTGAGTACATGCCACTCAATGGAAGACTTATGATCAGCAACAGAAGTTTGCTCCCCTCCTAAAACTTTTATATTTTTCAAGGTGAGAACCACTGCCAGTGTGGCCAGCGCATGAAGACTGACAGTTTTACACATAAGATCCAACTGTGGTTGACACCAATTTGGAAAATTTGTAACCAGATTAATGTGCAAGGCATATTCAGGTGATACTTAAAGTGGAATTTTAAAATTTATGCATTTTATTACAAAGTACAGGCATTAGCTTCAGAGCATCAGGTATCTGAGTTTGCAGTCACAAAAATACTAAAAACACTGGGGGAAAAGTCTCAAGTTCTAAAATGAATTGCTACAGCACTGAATACTGCCAGTAGCATATTGCTGCGTTTCATACAGAGCTGTACATGTAAATGAACAATCTGAGATAACTGGAAAATATGCTTGATTCAACAAAATTAAATGAGAAACAGAGCAATGTTTAATCATAACTATATGAACAAAAATCTAAATAAATAAGTATATCAAAAGTATTGCAAAATAGACTACAATAATTCTTTATAAAGAGATCTAATATTGCAAAACCTAGGGATCCAGATATAGCATGAGAGGAATGTTTTTGTCTTCTTTAAAATACAGTGAAATATGCTCCCAACCAATGTTTCTCAGCAAATAGGTTGACTGACCTTAGCAAAAGGGCAAGAACTTATTTTCAAGAGTGGTAGTATATGTAAAAGTTGGTAAATGACCTTCAAGACCTTTAAAGTTCAAACTCATTTTCTTCCAGTAACTAGTCAGACCCTAGGACACCCTTACTGAGGTACTCATGTATTCCATTCTGTTTTCTGCAATGCATCCCACCTTTTCTCTATGAATTTAGTTTTAACTGGTCACTATTTTCATTTCAACAACTTGCAAATAATTTAGGCAGATTATTATAAATGTTTATATTTATTTCAATTTGACCAAATAAAAATACATCACTGAGTAAGATTTTCATTCATAATCCTTAAGTTAACAAGCACCTGTAATGGCTGGAAGTTCTTATTCTAAAGGGAACAAGAGTGGACTTGATGCTGACCTGACTGCAGCTACTCTGATGTAATTGATTTAAATTTTTTCCTTGTTTATATCTACACACTCTAGCCCTGAACAAAATCAAAAACACTTATTGTCCACCAGCATTCCACACTCTTTTACGTTACATTATGTTTAGTAAACACCTAACTTGACAACATTTATCCCACAGGTAATTTTATTTGTGAGGCTAAACAAAATAGGTTGAAAGCACACACAGACAAGGATTAAACGGCCTGAATTCCAGATGGTTTGCTTGCTCCATAAAGTAACAGTATCTGCTGAGATGATCATGGTACTGTAGTTCTTTCTCCTTACCAAATACATGCAGTAGGAAGTTTTCCTCTGCTCTTTTGTCATCTTCTTTGCTGCTCTCTCATTTCATGACCTCTGAGTTAATCCTTCTATTCTTCCTATTAGCGAGTTTAAGCAGGCAAACTTCAAACAGACTAGTGATGGGTCACAAGGTTTAATGGGCATGTAGATAATCATCTAAATTACATTTCTGCAGCTGATGGGCCAGACAGGCTTAGAGAGTAACTTTACCAGCTTTCACTGTTAATCAGCAAGGATTGTGTGTCTCAGTATGTATCTGCCTTTGCCTGCCTCCCCGAGGGCCTGGGACATACTGACTGATTAACAAAGGCAGCTGCATTAGCTTTCTTCTCCTGAAAAGTGTGGCATGGAGGCCCAAATGACTTGAAAGGCAAATGTGACCACAGCTCAAACACCAAGCACTCTCTTCTCATCACTGTGGAATTGCTGGCCCTCCTTTTGCAGGTTATGATACTTGGCACAACAGTTGTTGCCAATTTTCATGATCTGTTAATACTTAGGAAGTCTTATGCTGAAAGCTCTTCTTTCACATCTATTGTGGTATCAACAAGGGGAAAATTCAACAGGCTATTTCACATTTTCAGATGAATTTGAGAGCAGTGTATGAGGTGAACCGAAAAGAATCCACCAATTGAACTGTCAGTAATGAATGCCCTGGATTTCAGCTTTGAAACACAAACTGTAGAGTGCCAGGTAAAGAGAATAACTGTTCTCTGTAGGATACAGACAATTTTACAGCTACAGAAATAGCAATGGATCTATACTGTGAACCTAATTTTCTCAGCAAAGAAAAGTGTATCAAATCTGAGTTTCTTCTTTGTCATATATGGGTGATTGTGTTTTATACCTACCCTGATTCCAAAAGGAACAAGAGCAGTGGTGGATTGGCTTCCTGACTTTGGCAGAAGTTTGTCCTTCACGTGTTGGACTCATCTTGCACAGCAAATACTTTTCAATGACCCATTTTACTGCTTTTTAACAAGTTGTTAAACAAACACAAAATCAGACCAATTAAACTGTGATTATCCAGGCAGGAAGATTTTACCATCTTACTCAGGAGCAACATAGGCCGAAACCAGCAGTCTTTAGAACAGTAAAACCTTTTTCATACATTTATAGCTCTATACAGAAAAGAATCTGACAAGCCAGCTAGGATTCTATTTTGGATCTCAATTAAGAACATTCTACAAGAAGAAGCTACTGAGGAACAAAGTAAAATAATCTAGAACACTGACTTCCTTATTTGTCTCTTGAACTTCGAGAAAAGAAGTTGGGTTCTGAGTTTCCTAAGTTTTTCTAGATGAAACTACAAAACATCTAGGTTTCTGTGACCTAGGTACAACTAGTTCTGACCAATGTTAGAGACATACATGAATTAAGCTAAATACTATAATTCTCCAGTCCATGAAGTATGCCCTTTCTCAAGCTTCTTCACAAGGGTGACCAAATTTCCCACTTTTATCACAGACAGGCCCAGAACTCAAGGACTGCCCCATATTGTGATAAAATCTTCAGGTCTCATGTTTGTTTGAGGTATTCACTGAATTATCCCATTTCCCGTCTTTTGTGTGGTGGCCTGAGTAAGTTACTGACTCCTGGAGCCACAGCATCCAAAGCTCTTTCAAGGAGAACAAAAATGGTCAAACCTCTATACCAGATCATGAGACCCACAGCAGGATTCTGGTCATGTCACATCTTCTTTACCAAAACAGCACACAGGGAAAACAATCTGCATTTCAAATATGCATTGTAACCACATATCTGGAAGAGGTGACAGCCTTTATGCAGTACTGCAATAAATCACTTCACTCTTCATTGTTCTAGTGTGCCATTTGGCTGAATTGCAGAATTATCTTTCTTGCTTTTACTTTACCAAATCAGAATTTTAAGACTGTCATTAAAAGTCCAGAAAAATTGCTATTAAGGCTTCTGATGTCATTAGACTCATTAGACTTCCCTTTATGTCTTCATAACAACCTATACCCTCTGCCTCACTTTACAGCTTTTCAATGCCAAAATGCCACCAATAATTTCCACTAGCATCAAAAGCTGAGACGATTGGACAAGCAATTATTTCTGGAGATGCAATAGGAGGTATACTCTTTTCTATAGACTCATTTTTTGATCCTACATGTTAAGGAATAGGTCTAGTTAGGTTAGATACAAATTACACGAAAGTCAAAGGGAGTCTTCCCTGTTCAAAGGACTTGAATTGAGGATATTTTTCTTTTCTTTTACTGATATACACATCACAAAATTGGGCACAGAAGCTGTTACTAAATCCAAACGAGTCTTGGAGAGTCCCAGAACTGGAAGAGCTGAGGTGTACAACTGTATAGCTAAGGAACATGCAACTTCTGTGTGCCTCAAACATGACTTGATGGTTTTACCATACACCCCTCATGATATGTCTATGAGCATGACAGAAAGTCTTGCAGAGTAACAAGCTCATGTACCAGAAACTGTGATACTCCATTACCATGTAGCTGGAATGCCCTGTGTGCCATGTAGCACAGGCACCTTGTTTGTTCCTTGTACTTAGACCAGCTTGTGGACAGTCAGCACAAACAGCCCCCTCACTCTGCTGTCATGTCAGCCTTTTAACGAGTGCCATCATTCACCAAAAACTGTAACCAAGGCACCACAGAGCCCTGGTGTATCGCACAAAGCTATTGAAGTTTAACCTTAAGAATAACTTTTGCTTCAGTACAAACTGCAGTGACAATTTATAAAAACCCTACAAATTTATGTTCAACATACTTTTCAAATACTTCACCCATATGCCGGTACTGATTTGTCTGTGATTTATAAACTGGCAGTCTGATCATGGTTGTAATACTTTGTGTGCTGTCATACAGTGCAAGTTATTTCTAACTAATGAACTTTCTCTTCATGAATCAGACAGAATTCAATACATTGACAGACTGCAAACACTGACACAGCTATTTACCCAAAACATAAGCTAAATATTTCAGTGTGGCTTCAAAAACTTTGGATGACCCCTTCTTCTTCCCCACCCCCTTCAATTATTGTACTTTTAAATGTCATTGGATTTTCTGGAACTTGTAAAGGAGAACTGCTTAACTGAAACTTTGTAGTTTTCATGCTTATGTGGTTCATTCAAAGACCTGTAAGGCTTTATGCTTTACTGAGCAGTTAATTTTTTAATCCTGATATTGTATAGTTGGAAATGGAAGCATCAAAAGATTATGGGCTTCACTCTACCTTCCTAATTCAGCCTAGTTAATGTAGGCAATGCAAATCCTGACCCAGCATGGTGATTGAGACAACTAAGCTAGGTTTCCTGTGGAATCATGGAACAACAGCAGCTGTTAGAGGGAGACAGAGTCCTCAAGTACATCTGTTCCTCTCCAGAGATCTCAGGTGCCTTCACAAGGTAATATCATCAGTACAACACAGGGCATGACTCAAGAGAACCTGCCTCTGCCTGCCCAGTGTCTGGCTCCAGCAGTGCTTTTCTGTAGGCAGGAGCAGCCAGAAGGAAGCAACCCAAGTAGTCAAGCTGGGCCAGGACCCCCCAAACAGTCTCTGTCTTGGCTGGCCTCAGGTTGAGGTGATTTGAGCATGTGGCTCCCTCTTTTCCCTAAAGGGCCAGCAGTCCATCAAGCTGTAGCTCTCTGCCTGAACTGCACAGTGCAGCAATGCATGGAGAAATTACTGTGTAGGGCAGAGAGAGGAAGCAAGAATAAGCACAAAAAAAGTCTATGGTGTGAGGAATCTTTTGCAAAAGTTACTGCTACCAGTTCTCTAGCAAAATGTAATTGATTCCAGTAGTGTTATATTAAAAACATCAAAAATAAGAGCAAAGAAGGACCATAACTTAAAATCTGAATACGTGGGATGATTGCCTGATAACTTAGCACAAACAAAAAACCACATAGCTGACAAAAATTATATAAAAATAGGTTTTCTGATAAACTTTTCCAGAGAACAGTATTCTCCCAGGAGCAGAATTGCCTACCCAGCATTTACTGTCATCTGTCTCCTTTCACAGCCACCCACAATGATTTGCTGCTATTATTTAAAAAGACATTTTAATCCTTTGGTTAAAGGCAAGGAATCAGAAAAGCCTGGATCTCTTCCAGTCTGTACTAACAGTCTGTCATGAGCTCAGAGACAGCAGTGTATCTACAGGATCTGCACCCACAGCACTGTATCTGCCTCAGCATCTCCCCATCCTGTAGCACTGTAGGGAGCAGCTATTGTAAGGCAGAAATGTCCAGCCATACACCCCACTAGCACCAGTGGGATTTTGTCTACCATTTGCAATCATACAGGTCACAATTTAACTCCCTGACATTTTTAGTCATGCAATTATGAGTTTATCCTTGGCTAGTTTATGGGCAGATCTTCATCTTCTCTATCTTTAATGTGTCATACACACTCATGGGATGACATCAGCAATTGTATGAAAGGGAAGAATGGCCTGAAAACACAAAAGAATGGAATTGCTCTGTCGGGTCATTGAGGTTTATCTTTTATGGTATTGTTCCTCACATAATTCCATACTAATGACATTTTCCTGTGCAGCATAACAGCAAAATAACCATTCAAGTCAGGAGTCACCTAACTGAGTGTCTAGGAGGGTGGGATGTTCCTAGTAAGACTGTGATAAATTGCAAACACATAAAAGAAGAAAAGAATGGCAGGAGATACTAAATTTTCCACTGCGGAGGTAGGAGGTGCTACAAACAACTCTGTGTCAATAAACTCAGTGGTGCTGAAGAGTCATATCACTCCTGACTTAAGAAGTTCTTATCTACAAGAATGACAACCAAGGAAAAGGAACATTAGAAAAACTAAGGCTGAAAGCTGCCTATAGAATTCTCAATTTTTAAGGCCTAATTATTATAGCAACTTAAAACTTCTTCCGGCTAATGATTATAAACCAGATTAGTTTGTTGGTGCCATCCCAGTCACGATTGGCTTATAATTGTTGAATCATTGAATCAGTATTCATAAGGATTGTCTCAAAGCACTGGTGGCAATTTATCCGTCAGTGATCCATGTAACCCACCATTTCCTAAGTACAGTGCACCGTAATGACAAATGTAGCTGCTGCTACATGGAAACATCTGCTCTCTCCAGTCTCTGCCCAAAACTTCTGGAGACATTTCCTGGAGGGTATCTGGTATTAATCTTGAATCACATGTTAAACAGGAAACTTAGCTACATAGAGAAGACTAAGCATAACTAATATAAAATCAGGAGCATAAGCAAAATACTATAAACTGAAAGACTATAAACTTTTCTCTGGGCAGCTGGAGCCAATATGAACTTGAGCCTTAAAGTTTGAGCTCTGTAATGTGGCATCCTCAAAGTATTGGAGAGTAGGATGATGGTCCTAGTCAGGCACAGCCTACTGGAGATACAGAATAAAACTAAATTTTTGTTCCATGCTCAGAGCAAGAGATGCCTAAATAGAAGAACACACAAACTCATTATTTTGCTATTTCTTTCTATTTCATGCCCAAGTTGTGCCCATTTGCTCTCTGTGGCCTCTTCAGAGTCCAGCAGATGTCTCACAGAGAGCACTGATTATGTGAACTCATGACTACCAGAGAGTGAAGACTGTCTATGAAGTTAACTTTGTAGGTGAAAGACAGGCCTGGCTTCTGGGGCATTATATTAATTCCTTCAAATGAAGGATCTATGCTCTGCCGAGTTTTTGGGACATTTCCTTAAAGCAGCAGATACTGGCTGCTGATTAAGATGTCAGCCTAACAGCCACATCCTGATTTTGAGATCCAAAAGCAGTTCAGCACAGAACTGCATAAATATAAAGGATATCCATCACAATGGTTAATTGTTCCTCTGACTCATCTACAGAGCAATGCTTTAAATCATCACAAAAGTCTTCGCTATAATTAAGAAAATGTGGTAAGCCCTCTCTCCCCAGTGGTATAGATGTTGACAAAGACAGAACATGCTGACTCTACAAAGTTTGCTCTCAGATATACACACAAATTAACCCTCTACTTGACAATTAGAAAAGTGTATTTATTATTTACATCTCTCTCTTCTACATCATCTTAAATATACTTTTTTAGAAGTACCAAGTTGTGTTATTCAATTTAGCTCTTTGTTCCGTTTATACTTAGAGTGAATGGTGATTACACATCCCTTGATCTTTAAATATTTTAAAACACTTTCAAGCAGTTTTTTAGATTATCCTAAGATGTTGTTTGACATAAGTATTTAGGAAAATTACTAACAAATTCAGCAGCTTTATGCAAGTGAAATGGCTCATAAGCATTGACTGGCATATATAGGCAAAGAATTCAGCCGTATGTTTCTGTCAGGACAGGCACTCAATCAGTATAATTTGGAATTGCTCCCCTGAAATTAATTGAACCATGTTGACATACAGCAGTTGAAGATGTAAGACCTCAGCCTTCTTTTTATGGCAGTCTCTCTCTATTTGCTCTCTATTTTGTGCTTTCACCTGATCTGCTGACAATTTAACACATGTTCAGTTTGCTATGTATTTGCTCCTCAAGGCTATGTGAGCCTTGCTTTGTTTTTCCTGGGAAGTGGGTTGCAGTCACACAGAATTAAAATAATTTATAGACTAATAGCAATGCAAAAATACTTCTAGTGTTTTGTGTGTTTCCACCCATAAATCAATTTTTGAACATGAAGCTCCTGCTCATTTAAAACCAGCAAGAGCTTTAAATCCAATCTCAATGTGAATTTCTCTCATGGAGGAAAAAAAAGCAGCCTTAAACAGCACCCACTAACCATCCTTCTGTGCTCAGCTGCTCATTTCTGCCCCTGCACTTACCCCCTCCCTTGTGTTCACACAGAGAGAATGAGAACCTTATCCTAGAAACTAGCTCATTTTAAAAAAAGTTTTCCCATCTGGTTCATGAGTAGCTGCAGGCAGGGAAAGGGATGCTTAAGTTGGCATTGCTCCTGGAAAACATGACTGTCATACTGTGCTCTCACCAGTGTTTCTGAGGAAAACTTAGGCTTGGCTATTTCAGATCAAATGAGTGAGCTTTTTGGTTGTCCCAGCCACTCCCTCCTTGAAAAGAGTTAGCATTCTGGACTGCACAATAGCTAAAATACCTAACAGTTATACCAATATAAACTTTAAATGCTAAAAAATTTAAATCAAATAGTCCTCACTGAATCAAATCATCCTCTTTTGAATAACAACAACAACAAAAAAATGAACTCAAACTGGTTTTTTGAAGTCTGAAGCATTTTTATGTTGTTTTCTGAAAATTCAAAACAACTGAAAAAAAATTCTCACCATCTCTATACCTGAGAAGGCAGAAGAATGCAATGCATGATTGCTCCTATAACGGATATCCTTTTTTTTTCTCTGAAAGGGAAGTAAGCTAACTTTGCAAATAAGATACAGTCTGGTTGCTGATATAATTAGACTGTAGTTCCAGAGATGCACTTTCCTTGCCTTTTGAAGCAAGACACTCAAAACTCAGAACTGCCAAGAGGGTCAGCTGCTGCTACAATAACCACTGCAAAACCCAGGAGTCTGTTCACGGCATCCACAATGTCCTCAGGACAGAAGAGATGGGTGGTTTGTAATGGAGGTCACACTGAACCTAATGAAGCTAATGGGAAATTCAGAAGAGACTAATGTGCATCCAGCCTGTCCTACTACAGACAAGTTCTTTGTTTCTCTCCTATGCTGTTTTTTTGTTTTGTTTTTTTTTTTGACATTATTTAATATTTGCAAGGTTCTTTGAAATCTTTGTGTGAAAGTACTAGACAAAGAGTTAATACCTGTTTCTACTGTTTCTATAATGAATGGTTTTTACTTCTACTGTCTGGTATGAAAAGCTTTGCAATGGTGACATTTAAAAGCACACAGTTTAAAATGAAGCAAAACCATTTTATTTTCCTTTGGAAATGTATAACTTGAGCTGAAAAAAATTTAATCACCCCAAGACAGTATTCTCATATCTTCCTGAGTATAAAAATGAAATTGCTTCATTTTTCTTTTTAAGGCATCTTCCTTTCTAAAGAGTTTTTTCCAAAATTTCTATACTAAAGTTAAATATAGTTAAATATAGTTAATATGCTAGTCTTAGGTCTTAACTGCTTTTTGATCAATGGAAGTTTAATAGACAGACAGAGAAATAAACATGTTGCTGCTAGCATCTTGTCTCCAGCTGCATTGCAGCCGTTTAGTGTTATACAGTCGGCAATGCTATGCCAGTATCTCATCATAAGCTCTGTTGGGCTTCTCAAGCTATCAGGGCTCTAGGAAAAGAATATGATAAAAGGATTTACAAAAATAAAAGAGATAGTAATACATAAGAATAAGATGTTCTATAAAAATGAGGAACATTTCTGAAGCTGTTCTGTAAGTTCATTCTCTCAGACCTGAGGAAGCTGTAGGACAGCCAGAATATCAGCCCACCACACTGCTCCAATTTTGGAATCAAATGTACAAATCAAATGTACAAATGCACAAAAGAAAATGACAGAGAATGAAACACACTATGCTATGAAATAGCATTAGCTATCCATTGCTCTCAATATAAATGCAAACCTAAATAAATAACTGTATTATTAAAATACAACAACAACAAACCAAACCCAAACTCACCCACAACCAACCAGCCAACCAACCAGCCAAACAAACAAAACAAGCCATATGGCAACAGGACACTGCAGGTACAAATACATACAGAAGTTCACAGGGTCAAAAAAGGTTCCCTAAGCACATCAGCAGTTACTCTCCATGATTGCAACTAGGCAAATATTAACAAAGAGGTAGCATCCACACATTTCAAGTGAGTCATAGATAAATCTGTTTGCATTTTAAAGATAATGAGAAGTTCAAGAATGAATAAAATATTTTGTTCTTTTTTGACAGTATGTACCTAGTCTGGGATCTTTCACTTGAGAATGATGCTGATAACTCTGTCCTAAGAGCTCACTGGTTTTTCTGCTGACTGCCTTGAATTCTGACTATCTTCCACATCACAGCTTCAGAGGTGATAATGAAATGGCACCACTTCTTTCAAGGATACCTAATTTGAATATTGTCAGCAATTGCACAAAATTAAGCTCAAGCACAAATCAATAACCTCTCAATTTGCAGTCTAAACAATACTGTCAAAATGCAGAACACAGAATGGAAGGAAACCAAACCTGCTGAAGGTGCTATTGTGAGATGACAGTTTATCCTCCACTAATTTGGTTTTAATGGGGATATTACAGCTGCTATCAAAAAATATAGGAGACAATATTTTTCCCTTTTTAGGAGTTGCAAAGCTTGGAACCATACACTTCTCAACTCAGTACCTAGAAACTGATCTAGGATTATTCAACTGCATGAGAATTGTTACTGTTGGAAACCACACCTCACACTCTTATTGTTAGCTTCCTTATAGTATCATCTTGCAGTGAAAGCTGAATATCCTAATGGGATTAAACATAAAAGAAAGCAAGGAAATAAAAGCTGCTGGATTAGAATTTTAACTG
The DNA here is from genome assembly GCA_013398955.1 of Callaeas wilsoni. NCBI lineage: Eukaryota > Metazoa > Chordata > Aves > Passeriformes > Callaeidae > Callaeas > Callaeas wilsoni. The sequence continues at coordinate 85,131 of VWPU01003956.1, forward strand.
AAGTTGTCCATGAGAAAGACCAGACCACTATCAGTGGCCTTTCTCTCCTCATGTGTGCTCCCACTTGTGCCTAGTCAAGTGTCCAAAGGAGACTCTATCAGTTCACACTGTATTTATCCTTTTTCTCCTGAAACAGGTGTCTCATTACTAAGAGTACAAGCACTCATGCCACTGATGGGGGTGTATCAACCCGTTCTGCAAGACTCCGTAACTTTCTTTGGTATGAAGAGCGAAATGTAATAACTGTGTTTAAGAGCTGAGTTTTGTGTTGATAAAAAACCATAAATCAAAGCAAAAAGCAATACATTCTATTCTAGAAAATAGGAAAAAATGTAGGCTTTTAAGTGTTTCAGAATGCCATTTCTATCTCCAGCTCCAGCCTTTGTTTGTTTATTAAAGACACTCTCTGATAAGTTTGCCTCTAACATATCTAAAAGTAGTTTTAGAATCTCATACTGTATCTTCACACTGCTTCTTAGATACCACAAGAATGCTTTTGATCTCATTTTTACGATAAACTCCTGAAGTCATCCCTAGCTCTGAACAATTGTATTAGTTAGGGAGTAGTAATTCACAGAGGAGCAGAAAACCAAGCTCATAACACTGAAATTTCTAAATCACTTTTCATTTTTATCAGTCTAGATCTCTTTGACTTCACAGTGCTTCAAAGATTCATACTCAGTCTCATAAATGCTATCATAAAACATTAACAACAGTGTAAACTCTGGTGTGGAAAGTTATTTTTGAAGTTGAATTCCTGTTCCTACACTCTGATACGTGTCCCAAATAAGGAAATAAAGACAGCTTTCCCCACATCTTTGCAGCCAGTGTGTTCTCCTAGTAATATAACTCTAGTTCAGCTTACTGTTGTTCTCCTCTACATATTAAGTCATACTTAAGACATCAAGTAGGTTGCTGTAAAACTGAACTGAAATCTCAGGTATTAGATGTGTTTATTCTTATACTAGATGTAGTGTTGAGTCAGTAAAAATAGTAAGAAGATGGTCCTTGACCTTTTGAGCTTGTAAGAGAAGTCTAAGAGAAGAGACAGAGAATAGGTGGAGGGCCAGACAACACCATAATCAGGTATTCAGGTCAGCAGTCAGTACACACTGACTACTACCTACATTTTCTCTGGCAGTCCTGATTTGCAGATTGAGATAATTATTGTCAACATAGAATTTGCTATCAACATTTATAATCTCTTTGACTCTTGTCTTAAGCCCTAGTATTTATTTCTCCACAAGAAAAACAAAATCCTTCTTGATCTGCCCCATCATATAAAATGCTCTGCCTTTTACCACCCTGGTCTCCCAACCTCTTCTGCAGTATATAGAAAGAAACCAGGGAAGGGAAGCAAGCTTTGCTAAAGGATATACTAAGATCTTCATATAGAAAATAAATAAAGACAGGATTAGGTATTTGACATGAACAAGGATGACAATTTCAACATAATTGTTTTGAAAACTCTGCATCTTGGTTGCAGAATTAACTGTGACAAAATATATTACTCCTGGATGCTCTGGAACAAACCCACTGATCCTTTTAATCTGCCTAAAATTCCACAGAAAAAAACACTGCCCATGATTACCATTTACAGTGTCACTTCCCTCTTTGAACTGCCTGGCTTATCTTTGCCCACCGTATCAAGTAGCAACCAACATTTAGTCCATTGCAAACAGCTCTGATCCAGCATGTGTCCCAGGTTTTCTCCCTTATGCATAATGTTTTTATCACTATAGTTTCACTAACTGAAATCTTCACTGTTAGTCTCATTAGCTTTCTTCCATTTTTGTGTCTAATTCAGCCTGATTTCCCCTTTCCCAGCCCTTATTAAGCCATACTGGACAGACTCTGGTCTTTTTTTCATTCAACAGACCTACTCCTTCCTAAGGATTGCTATTTGTTGGGAGTAAATTATGTGCATTCCCAAATTTGTATTTGGATAAATGTGATGTAAGCAACAATCATCCCTTCCTTTGGAATTATGAGTGAGTTTTTAAAATTGTGTTTATTGATCTAGAATAAACAGCTTTCATTCATAGATTATGTAGTAGAATTTGTCTTGAACACTGATAAATAGACTGTCATCATAAATATCTTTCCTGGTCAAAGGATTTCCATGGTTCCAGTGTCAGAGAGACAGTTATGAAAAGTTATGAGAAGGTTTTGGCTGACCAAGGTAAGGATCAATTAACCTGGAGCTCTCAAATACATAGTAACAGGTACTTATGCTGGACTTGCCTTTTATACCCAAAATGTTGCACAAATGCTGAAATTCATACAATTAGAACTCAGATTCTAATCTCAACAAAAACTGGCTGTACATGAGCTTTGGCTTATGTATCCTAATTTATACCACAAAATGAACAGAAACCAGCTATTTCTATTAATGTGTATAGCAAAAGAATGCAGAGACAATACCTGCACAAACCCACACACCATATAGTCATCAAACAAAGGGAGACTAGGGCGGTCTTCTCGATAAATTGTGATTTTGTAGCTGCTCACAACCTCAGGGCTGGACTGCGAATCATCCGTTAAAAGAATGATGACTTTGTTCAATCCAAGGCCAAGGGGGTAGTTAGCAATGCTGCATGACAAAATAGGAAAAAAGTGCAATAAATACTAAAGAAACAAAGATATACACTCTTTTATCTACGGCTGCTAAACTGCACTTGCTCCTAGAGGTTGCTATTTTCTTTCTGTTACAAAATACATGAGATTTTAAATAAAAAAAGTCTAAAATGAGATTTGTAAGTATTTGTAGTTCTTTCAAGAAGACAAAATACTGAGAGTGAAATTTAGTGAAGACAGTGGCAGTGGCAAATATTCTGACTGAAGCCTGTGAATGAAATCATTAGGGACAATAATTCCTGGGAGGCCCAAATTTGTGATGAAGTCAGCAGGGAGACAAATACAATCAGAAGTGTAGCTAGCTGCTAAAATTGTCCACTAGCCAAATGTGATGGATGCCTGGACTGCATCACATTTGCTCAGAGTGACAAACCACAGCAAAGCTGAGCTATGCTCTTCGTCCTTTAGCAGGGAAATAAATGCTGAAAGGCACAGAACCTGCACATGCAGGGGTTTTACTTTTCAGTGTAAAGAACATCTTGCTATTATTTTTCATTCTGTGAGGAAGAAATCTTTGAGGTTTTCACATATATTCATGTTGACTGCCAAGGCAGTTAACATTAAAACACCAAAATGTTGGGTGGAAGAATTTAATGACAGTTTCTTTTGAAATGATAAATCAAGACTGATTTCTTATTGAAAATATAGGAAACATATTGGGCATTAGATCAGTAACTGCACAGACTTTCTGGTTAGTAGCAGACATTTTAGGTCAAAGCATCTGCTTCATAGTCAGTCAAAAGGTGGTGTGTTGGCTAAGCACTTCATGTCATGAAGCAAGGTTAGCTCTGAAATGGTTAAGAATTTTTCTTCCCAAGTAAATTGCTGTTCCTGTGCTCCCTTTTATCCACTCACTAATGGCTGGTATGTAAATAGGCCAGTTCTCTGGTTCTGAGGTACCTGACCCAGATAAATAAACAATTTTTGTTCCTCCCAACACTAAAAACCAGGTCATACCCAAAATACCTATTGGTATTGTCTCTAGTACATGCTGTTGACTCTGACAGAGCTGGTTGGGAAAGCCAAAACTGTGCCAGGGATCACAGTAGCAATTAAACATCATGGTTTATTGTGGGTCAGTGCTCAAAACTGATGTTTAGTGATGACTCCGCTCTCTCCTCTATCATCCAGCTTTATAGTTCTCTAAAAGATCACATAATCTGGGACTCTTGTGGATGACAAGATGACCCACTTAGTGGGTGAGAGAAAGGCTGTGATTGTTGCCTACCTAGACTTTAGCAAAGCCTTTGGAACTATTTCCCACAGCACTCTTCTGGAGAAAACTGGCTGCTCACACCTTACATTCACATACATTTTTCTGGGTAAAAAACCAGCTGGATGGCCAAACCGATGATCTGGACATGGAGATTGAGGGCACCTTCAGTCAGTTTGCAGATAACACTAAGTTGGGTGGGAGTGTTGATCTGATGGAGGGAAGGAAGGCTCTGCAGAGGGATCTGGACAGGCTGGATCCACGCACTCAGGCCAAGTGTATAGGTTCAACAAGGCCAAGTGCCAGGTCCTGCACCTGGGTCACAACAACCCCAAGCAGAGCTACAGGCTGAGGGCAAAGTAGCTGCAAAAATGCCTGTTAGAAAAACACATGAAGATGCTGGTCAAGAGCTGCTGAACATGACCCAGCATGTGCCGAGGTGGCCAAGAAGGCCAGTGGCATTCTGTCCTGTATTAAGAATAGTGTGGCCAGCAGGACCAGGGCAATGATTGCCCCCAAGTACTTGGCACTGGTGAGGCCCCACCTCAAATCCTGTGCTCAGTTTTGGGCCCCTCACTGCAAGAAAGACATTGAGTGGCTGGAGTATATCCACAGAAGGAAGGAAGCAAAGGTGAAGGTACTGGAGCACAAGTCTGATGAGGAGTAGCTGAGGGAGCCAGGGGTATTTATTCCGGAGAAAAGGAGGCTGAGGGGAGATCATGTCACTCTTGACAACTGCTGGACAGGAGGTTGTAGAAGGTGGGGGTCAGTCTCTTCTCCCAAGTGAGAGGACAAAAGGAAATGGCTTTAAGTTGCACGACGGGAGGTTTAGGTTCGATATTAGGAAGAGTTTCTCCACTAAAAGGGTTGTCAAGCGTTGGAACAGGCTGCCCAGGGAATTGGCTGTGTCAGAATCCTGGAAGCAATTTAAAAGCTGTGTAGATGTGGCACTTAGGGACGTGATTTAGTGGTGGGCTTGGCAATGCTGGGTTAACTGTTAGACTTGATGATCTTAAGGGTCTTTTCCATGACAATTCCTTATAATACAACTATGACAAAAATGGATCATTCTGAGTTAGTAAACTTCAACTTATTTCTTCTTTTGAAGCCAGCTGCCCTATTTTAACCCATGTAAGCAGACGAAGCCCAGAAGGGCAGCAGATTAGGGCAGTGTGTAAAATTAACACCTGGATACAAAAGCTTGAATTCTCTGTCATCTACTGTGTGAAGTGTAGTGATAGTCTGTTCCCACCCAGCTTTGATGCTGTCAGTGACTGCAGAAACTGGGTGAGATATTGCAGCTGTACACTCCATTAAGCGAGGGTCAATTATGGCTTGAGAACAACATATGAACATTTCCTTCAGGACATTGGAAATAAATACAAGTTTCTTAGTGTTAAATTCCCTCTGACTTTCCTGTGACTAATCTGTTTGTGTTCTGGGTTTTTGGAAACAACAAAAAATTCTGGAACATTATGACATATTTCCAAAATTAAGTTTTTACACTCATATTTTGTTGCTCATACCTTGGCCCTTTCTTGTCATCCAGGTGTACATGGCATTGACAGTTAGAGGGTTCTGCTCCTATCTTCACTGTCACCATGTCGAATGGCACTTCTGCATAGTATTCTCTGATCTTTGGGTTAAACTGAGGATTCAAGTCCAGCTGTGGACTGGTGAAGATCTGTCTGATATGAGATATGGTATCTTTATCTGTTCCAAGAAGGCATCAAAGAAAAAAACTGTGAAATGTATGAACATTTTGGAACAACATGCAACTTCTGAAAGATTGATACCATGTACAGTGGCAAGATATTTAATGCCTAGTGACTTTGAGACTCATAATCCTGCTGCAAAGTTTTAATGGAGTTTGTAATAGCACATGAGAGAAATTTGTAGGTCTTGGAGGGATTTTAAATATTCGGTGTCCAATCACTTTAGTCCTAGTCACAAAACTCAAAGCCTGGGTAAACCTTTGAAAATGGAAGGATTAAGTCTGGGAGATCTGTCTCTAGTTAGTTAAGTGAAACTTAAAGAAGAGGTAGGCCAAAATTCATAACCTACTTAGGTACCAGGCTGTGTATAGGGTTTATGTATAAGTGTAATTTCCAATAAATATCAAAATAAGTTAGACATACTCTTACTGTTCATAAGAACAAGTCACATGGAGATATCGAGACTCATGGGGTCATTTGCAGTACAGCTGGAAGAATGTTTTATTAAAATTCCTATATCAACAAATTCCAGCTCCTTTCCTGAGTATGAAATCCCCACAATCAAATCCTATTTGCTCAGATATGTCCTTTATTTCATAGTGTTTGCCAAATTACTCATGAGAATAATTATTTATTGGCAACCTACTTATGACAAATATTTTAATCCAGCCTGTTGGATTCAGATTTACAGTAAAACATATTCAAAATTGCTTTACACATATATTCACTAGTACATATCTTAAACTGGGTACTTCAGAAAATATTCCAGATAGGAAACACTTTTATTATAATATCTGAAAAATCTTGTGGCTTAAAAGGGTCAAAAATGACGCAAATATTTTTATATCTATCTTGAAATATCTGCCCTGAGAAAAAAAAACAGGGCAATTTGAGAACTCTCTTGCATGGATTAAAATTTGAGGGAAGATATTCCAATGGAAGAACAGAATTTGGGCTAGCTTTGTAGGGGAATAGAGTCTTACACATTGGCACATGGAAGGTGTTTAAATAAACTCCTACAGACGAGTATAAACATTTCTCCATATCCTGTAGGTCTTTATTAGGAATGTTGTCTCACTACAAGCTTAAAAATGAGGAGGAATTTCAAAATAACATTAATTGAGGTATTTTTAAAATAAAGTATCATGCAATTAGAATGGTGATGCCAGTCAGTCAGCCCAGGAGTATTTCTGGCCTCTATCTGGCACAAGAATAGTTCCTGGAGGCAGCATAAGATCAGCAGCAGAGGGGACATTTGGCTCAATGTGTATCAAAACCTTTCCACCACAGAGCAATGGCTTCACATTTACAAACATGCCCCTCAGATAATTTGGGAATGATGAAGGCTGCAGAAAGCATTGCCACCACCAAAGAAAAATATAATTTACATCTTTACAGATCTTAAAAAATACTTTAAATATTCCTACAAGCAGATATTTTAGAAAAACTCCTCATCTCTTAAGCAGCTCCTTAATACTCCATTATTGAGCTGAAGACAAAGCTTTAAACAAAGCTGATTTAACTCCAGACAAGTTTAAAGGTTTTTCCACAAGAACAGACATATGCTGAGGTTATTGGAAAGAGGGGGACAAAAGTCTATTGAAGTGTGGCAAGGGATCAATAGGTGCTGGAATACTCACATTAATATGCACATACAGCAATGTTTAATTTTGGTTTTGAGGCTTACTTAACATAATAGCCCATTTATTGAGTGTTTTATAAACATTCTTGCTACTTAAAAATCCTTTTTTTTTTAGTAAAAACCTGCAGATACTCTATCCGCTTAGAAGTTATGTAGAGAAACCCAAGAAACTTTTTCAAGAAATCTCCCTTCATTCCCTTCTGTGGTCTAGAAAGACCTTTACTTACCATAACTGCATCGTCTTTCTCCAGTCTTACTGGAATAATGCAATGCTGAAAGACAAACAGAAACAGCTAATAATTTTCTGTTCTCAGCCTGATTACAGTCTTATTGGAGAAGGAACCATCTTTTACTTTTAAGATACACATTGTACTTTTATTCTTTACAGTGTGAGATTTTTACTTTAGGCTTGCAAATGCTGCTCATGGGCTCAGCATAGCAACTTACATAAGATAAGGAAGAAATTGGTCTTTTATATGTAGTAAGCTAAGGCTTTCCAGCTGGAATGCAAGACAACATAATCTAAATCCACATGTTATCAGAAATAATACAAATAGGAAAAACACACTATATATAAAAGATCTTACTCTGAACCCTTACCTTCATGATTCTTCCTGAAGTCAGAAGGAACATTCTGCTTAGGACTCATATTTTCTTGAGAAAGTTGCCTGTCAATTCAATAGCAGACATATTTCTACATGAATGGAAGAAACAGAAACAATGAAACATTTTGCAAAAATTTCTATATGGTATCCCAGGGCACATGAATATTTTAGTATTCTCCATAGAAAAATGAACCTTCTGGATTCATATTCCCAGCATTAGAGATATTACCTGAGTGAAGGTAACAGAAAACACACATGCCAAAATACATGGCAGCACATCACATCAAGAGAAAAAAAAGAAATAAATTCCAAAACATAGTTGCATTGCTGGGAAAAGGAAGAGTGGATATAGCCAAGAAGAAAATAATCCAAACTATATCTCTTAACTGCTTCTATGATGGGTTTTTTGCATATACTTGAGATTAGACTTTGTTCAAAAAGAATTAAACAAAAATGAAGGTATGTCTCTAAGGGGATTATCTGTACTGAAATTAGCATGAATTCCTAAAATGGAAATTCTATGTGTTTTGCTTTGTTTGCAAATTCAAAACAAATCCTGTGTTTGTGTGTGTGTGTATACATATATATATGTAAAATCTCTGTGAAAAAAAGATAAGTCAATTACAACAATTAATCAACATGTCAGTGGTGCCCATATTGTGAACTCTGCAGATTTTTTCTTTCAAGTAGAATTTTGGTAGCATGGTAGAAAAAAGGGAGTAGGCTTCTCTTCAATCCAACCCTCTGGCTGATAAGACCTTTTTGGAGGTCCATTGGCATGTCTTGAAACTTTCACTGGTTTTTCTCCTAGTGTTTCCTTTAGAAGTTCTCACAATACAGCTTCTTCCTGGATACTGCAATTTGGATTTTGAAGGACACAAAGCCACCATCTGTGCCAAGGAAGGGAGGTGGCAATATTGTTCTGTGCAATCATCCATCACTGATGTTTCAACAGGAGCTTCTGAAAGCAGTATTGAGGTCAATTATGGAAAAAGGTAAACTGTCTAGTGATAAAAAACTGTCCAGTGATAAAACAGATTTCTGCATTAACTCAATGAGATAAGGAAAGAAGCAGCTGGCAGATCTGTGTGTCTTTGTGTGTGCAGGAAAATGTAGTTCTGAGCTTGCAGTGTCTAGACACCACCTTAATTCCATGTAAATTCATGACTTACTTCAAAGGAGGCACTTAAAAAACTCTTGGAGAACTTGCTTTCCAAGTTGTAAGTCATTTTGCACCCTTTTTTCTGCTTGTCAAGGAAGTAACAGCTAACATCTGTCAAATATGTTTTTTGTCTCTGCTGTTCCTTTTTGCTTGCCTGGTCTCAAACCCTGTTTTACGGTGAAAGCAACATGTCTTAACTCTATAAAATGACTGACTGGTTTAGTCAGAGAACATCTCAGGAGTGTGGCAGCCGCCACAACTGCAAACCTGTGAGCCACCATCCCTGCTCACAAAGGAACAGCATGACCTGTATGAATCTCAAATCTGTAGAGACTGCAATTAACATCAGACAGCATTAAGAGATATATGATATATAATAACTATATCTGATTACAGCAGGGTAGAAAAATGTAATATTTAGAAATCATATTAGAGAAAGATACTCAAATTACAATATGGCCAACAGGACTGGGGTAGTGATTGTACCCCTGCACTCAGCACTGGTGAGGCCACACCTTGAATCTTGTGTTCAGTTTTGGCTTCTCACTACATGGAAGACATTAAGCTGCTGGGGCATGTCCAGAGAACGGTAATGAAGCTGGGGAAGGGGCTGGAGCACCAGCCTTATGAGGAGTGGCTCCGTGAGGTGAGGGTGTTTTGTCTGGAGAAAAAGAGGCTCAGGGCAGACCTTATCGCTCTCTACAGCTCCCTGAAACACGGCTGTAGCCAGGTGGAGTCATTCTCCCACGTAACAAGTAATAGGATGAGAGGAACCTTTCCAATATAAATGAGTCTATGGTTCAATGATTTATCTCTGCTTCAGCCTGAGCTTTTTAATCATCAGCACCATGAAGCTTTCCTTTGTCCAAGCTCCTTGCAATCAGCAGACTGAGGTAAAACGAAGTTATGAAGCTCCTCCTAATACAGAGGACTCTGCAGAGTCCTTTCCTTCACATGCTGTTACTCAAAAAAGGACCTTCATCTGTTTGAGTGGCCCCCTATTTACTCAAGTATCTTGGAGGTGTCAAGTACAGATGTGCTCTTTGCCTACACACTTTGCAGTCAGCTCTAATGAAACTAATGACTGTATGTCAGTACTGTTGGTGAGTGCATGCTTGTGAATGTACCTTTCAAAAGATTCCCAATGTGTACATCACAAACTATTGACTGTGAACCTGTCCTTTAGGAATCTCTCTGATTCAGCAAACAAGAAAGGCAAAGGATTGACTGCAGCAATAGTAATATAGCTCTGATGGTCGATGCAATCAGACATAAGCAACGAAGGACATGTAGAAATAGAATATTTCATAAGATTAAAATACAAAAAGGAAAAAACTAGTCACTTTTGGTGCCTCTGATGAATATGTTAGTTTTGAATGGTGCAACTTTTAACAGGTCATAAACTCAGGATTGAGACCACATTTCAATATTCAGTATAGTTATGAATTTTCTTTCTTTAGATGATGTTATGTAGGTCTCTCTTCAAAATAACCTCTCTATTTTTTAGAGTGTTTGTTTGGCTTCAGTCACAGAGTTTCCATAAGGGCATTTGTGTCCTTAAATGAAATACCTTGTGCTGATCTTCAGAAGTGAAATAAAAAAATTCAGATGGAAGAGAGATTAATTTCCTGGCACTTAATCGCAACCGTCTCTCTCTTTTCCGCCTTCTTTCTGTCTCTCACTCTTCTCATTCTAGGTCACTAATCTTAGCCTTGTCTTCCTTGTCATTGCCTTTTTCTGTCCCATAGTCCAAAACATGTTAATTTCTCAGACTTCCCAGGTAATTGACGGCCAAGTTAAATTCCAAAAAAGTATTTTCAGCCCAAATTCAGTCTGAGGGCTGATGCTTCCAGTTTAAACTAAAAAAGGGCTTGCATATGAGGAGTTAGAACCACTTTTCCAAATACATCAGTTGATTTCAAAAAACATTTGCAGCTCTTGGACCTGCTTAGGGTTTTGTCTTTTGCAGATACAGAAGGGTTAGCTTTACTCACTGATCTGATTCTTCCATGCTATCTGACATAGCCAAATATACTTTCCATGACACCTCATAGCCCCTATTCTAAAAGACAGCAGTTACGTATGTCCTAGTTATATCATCACTATAAACTACATAGAGTTGAAAAAAACCCATAAAAAGTGCCAAAAATTTTTTTCAGAGTACATGTTAGGTGTAAAATCTTATACCAATACATCTGAAGTGGTCATTTTCACCTAGGCTGTAATTATTTCATTACAGTTTGAGACGAGTTTCTAGAGTTCTTCTTGCTTCTCCTGTGGAAGGAATTGAGAGTTCACTAATACCATTTAAGGTCTCAACATTAGTCATACAGATGAAACGAGTTAAAATATGTAGACTAGGAAACATCTTTATATCCTGCTTCATCCTATGGAGCCTTGATCAGTGAACAAAGTAACTGTACAAAACCTCAGTCAGAAGTCACTGTTTTTCCCATATATTTCTTGTCTGCTTGGACAATCAGTTATGCAATCACTAGATCTGATAAACAGAAATACCAATTTTCCACAGTCAGAGAAATATGAACTGTTAAAGAAATCGACCAAACAATGTGGCCTTAACTGAAGAAATTCAGGAAAAGTGTTCTAATATACAAACTCATCAAAGCTGGGGAAAAAAAAAAAAAGATTAATCAAAGCTCAAAGAGAATGCATACCTGAGTTATTTGGGGAGTAAGTACAACTAAGCTCTTTCTTCTTTGCCAATAGGTATATTTACATGCATATCTGACACATGCATCACCATCACATGCATGTAGCTAAAGGAGTGGAAGATTCTGATTTAGCAATGTCAAAGGACATGATTTTTTTATACAGTGAATGAAGAGAATGGTGTTATTAGCTTAGCCACTGCAGAAAAATAGAGAGCAAAGAAGCAGATTGGCCTATGCCCTGGAGAAAGGTCACGGTACTTCTACATATTTATACACATACAATAATGTTGAGCTTGAAGGGAAAAAAGAGGCCAAGGGACTTGCTCAAAGTGAGTGAGTGGCACAGCTTAGATTAGAACAGAAAGCTGCTAAAGGCTGGTATGCTTTGATATGCAAACCTAAATATTTCTGTGAAAGGGCAAGGGCTTACATATGAATGTAAGCAGCTGCATCTTTGAGTTACTTCTCACAGAGTGATCCGAGTGGTCTGCAGTTACAACGATAACTTAGCACTTTCATGGAACTGTGTATTTTTAAAACACTAATAAACAGTTACCTAGTACAGTGTTAAAGTACAAGCTCCTCTTTACAGTAAAGCAAACAAAGATACAGATAATTATTGATTTGCTGAAAGCCACGCCCAATTCAATGAGGAGCAAAATTAAAACTTAAGAAATCTTACAAATCCCTTATATACTCAATACAGCATTCTCCCAGCAAAATGTGCAAAATAATATCATTCACACATTCATCTTGAGACTCAGTGGAACGGAGCATACACATTGTCTAATGTGCCTCTGTTCCCAAGCACTTGTTTGTAAAATCATGAATATCAGTAGTCGGTGTGGCAGACATGTATATGAAACATCATTAGCTATCAGATAATGAAAACAGAAAACACATTTTGACAAATTTTATACTAAATATACAGTATACTGTAAGTTTTCTCCTTCCTTCCTTCCTACCTTCCTTCCTTCCTTCCTACCTTCCTTCCTTCCTTCCTACCTTCCTTCCTTCCTTCCTACCTTCCTTCCTTCCTTCCTACCTTCCTTCCTTCCTTCCTACCTTCCTTCCTTCCTTCCTACCTTCCTTCCTTCCTTCCTACCTTCCTTCCTTCCTTCCTACCTTCCTTCCTTCCTTCCTACCTTCCTTCCTTCCTTCCTACCTTCCTTCCTTCCTTCCTACCTTCCTTCCTTCCTTCCTACCTTCCTTCCTTCCTTCCTACCTTCCTTCCTTCCTTCCTACCTTCCTTCCTTCCTTCCTACCTTCCTTCCTTCCTTCCTACCTTCCTTCCTTCCTTCCTACCTTCCTTCCTTCCTTCCTTCCTCTCTCTCTTCCTCCCTTGTTCTGCCCTTCCTTTCCCCTTCCTCTCCTTATGAAAATTAAATCTTCTTGCCAAAAGTTCAGTGGATCTAACCTTGTCATTACAGCATTTTTTCCATCTTTTCACAAGGAGTTAAAATGAGGTTCTCAGAGTATTATGCTCTCTGACCTGTCTTTTGTTGGACAGAAAATTTGGAGCCAATCAAAATTATTAATTCTTTTGGAAAAATCTTCACTTGAAATTTTATATTTTTGTTACAGTTTTGCTTTTAATTGGTGCGTAAATTAAGACAGGCTTAACCCGGGGAAATGCTCCTACTTTAGAGTTTACAGTTGTTTAGAAAAAAATTTACCTAATTAATCTTTCTTTAAAAAAAATTACAATAGTTCCAATTAATTTTCAATCCTGAGTCCTTCATATTAGCTAGAGAAGCAAAACTTGTTCTATTTAGAAACCTAGCTACAGTTCTAATGGCAGAATGGCTGACAGGGCTCCATATGGGATGATAGACCTTCATCTCAAAGGTTACAAGTCCACCTACATCTACTGAAGGATTAAGTTTTATGATGCTCACTGGAGATATTGCAATTATATAATTTGAGAAACCACCCTCAACATATATAACACTTATCTTACCACTCTGAAAGATTTGTATGTGCGTCTTTATTCATGAACTGGAACTGTTGAAGGAAACTGGAAAGCAACCAATGCAGAGTCAGGACTGAACTAAGCCGCCTCATTGGGTCTACCATTCGATAAAGGTCACGCAGCAACATTTGGATCTTGGGTGCAGAAGAAGGGAAAAGCTGAGAAGAGAGATACTGACATGAGACAACACAGTATGATATCTGTAGAGTGCAAAGATGTGAGAAATGATCAGAAGACAGTATATACAGCATAGGGCTGGTTACATATTAATGCTCTTTCCCACGTGCTTAGAAAAGAACTGTCATGCCCAGCCTTGCAAATCAGGATTATCAGTATTGATGTGGAAGTTGATCTTCTTTGCCTCTAAACTGACCCTGAGGTTAGCTAAGTTGGTCAGAGCATGGAACTAATAATGCCAAGGTTACAGGTTCAATCTCTGTATTGGCCATTCACTTCAGAGTTGGACTTGATGATCCTTCTGGGCCTCTTCCAACACAGATGATTCTGTGAATTCCAGATCTATTAGACTCAATCCTTGTTCAGAAAGTGTCATCAGTCTCCATCCCTAATACTTATCCAGGAAGTCTCATAGAAATCCTGATGTCATGCACTCTTTCTGAACAACAGATTCAGTTGCAGATCCCTTATTTTCTGAATACTCACCATTTCCCTCATTAACCATGCCTATTCACAGACACTGATGTTAGTCCTCCATCTGTGTCGTTCTCCAAAAATGAACTCAAAGCATGAAGGAAAAAACATAACATATTCCACCTGGTTTATTTTGGTTGGTTTTTGTTTTGTTTTGTTTTGTTTTTGCCACTTTTACATCTATATCTACTCTCTGGTCATGATCTCAGTATTGTACTTTTTCTACCCCTTCCACTCACTCCTGCTTTGCTTCATTATCATTCTGTTTTCTTACCACTTCATTAGTCATTTACATAGTTTTCCTTTTTTTCCTTTCCTTCTGTTTTCTGGTCTCTGTTTCTGCTTTAGCTGTCCTTTTCAGTGGAAGTTCAGGTCAAATTCTCTGTTGTATTTCTTTATCTATTTTAAATTAAATTCAAATGATCCACCAAAATAAAATCAGTGTACCTCTATCTCCTTGCTTCCCTGCTCATCCAGCCTAATTACACATGCCAGAGACAGCAGAGAATGGTAATGAAGGAGAAATGTTAAGACATTTACATAAAATATATATCCAATAAAACAAAATCCTATTTATTTTACCAGCTCAAATTGTCCAAGACTCTTCAGCTCCTTTATGAAAGTAATCATTGAATTTATCTCTTCCAAAGAGAAACATTGCTCATCTTCTCTATTGTATGTTCCATCCTGTGAAGGAAAGGGCAGCATGTTCTGGTGAAATCACATGGAAAGCAACGTGCTTTCATTAGACCCCAATCCCCTCATTGGTCATAGGAACACGTTACAGCAGCTCTCAACCAGCCCTAACCTCAGCCAGCCAGCTCCTTGATAGCTCATCCCGTTTTTCAGTCTAGAATAAAGCAGAATGTGCACTAGCTTTGTGTAGAAACGAACCCATAGAAACTACCAGTCTCTGGAACACGGGCTGGGTAATTGCATCACTACATGTCTGGATGTCTGCAGCTTTCTACTTTATTCTGTCATAAATTTGGAACCCGTGACCCTGTTTTAGCCACATCTGTCCAAGAGGCGGAAGCTGCCTGGATAATTTAGTTCCCATAAGTCTTTCAAGCAGGGGACTCTTCCGAAATGCATCCTTGTAAGTGTCCAGACTGAGAGAAATACTGATAAAAGAGATCACAGCTTGTCAGAAATGGTTTTCACTAGTGAAGCAAAATTTATCCAGATTCTACAAACGCAAAAAATACTGGAACTGGATCTTGCATTGAGAATAAGACACAAAGTCGTAAAAAACAAAATTTAATTCTGATGCTCATGGATCTCCATGAATGAGTTAATCAATTCTGGATGAAATTGTGAAAACACACAAACGTGTATATTAAAAAAAGATCATTTAAAAAACAGTTGGAAAATTACTTTGTTAAAGCTTTGAATTTATCTTTCAAGCACAGTATTTTGGAAAATGACATAATTTGAGAGCAGAATTTTACAAAATAAAATTCAATTGTTTAATATAATTACAGTTTTATTTCCAAGAATAAAATAAAAGATAGTTTTGATTAAATAAATCCTTAATTCTATTAGTTGGCACCAACAATTTCAGAAGCATGCAATTTAAAATTAAATATTTTCAAATAATAATAAGTTGGAATGAACTACCTTGCTCACAGATGATCCATATATTTTTTGCAAAGCTTCTATGAAACTGGATGTGGAGGATTCATTAGATAAGAGAAATTTAAATGTATCTTCAAAAAGTTGTTCTTTGGAAATTTGGTCCTGAATAGTCGATTCATTCTCATCTTGAAAGTCAAAGTTTTCATGCACCTGTTGGAAGATAATATAAGAATTTATAGTTTGAATAAAAAGTCCAGTCTTCTCATAGCAATAAATACTAAACTGGAACTTTAAAAAAAGGTAGTAACAACACAAACTGACAGGATTTTAAAGCAGCAAATGCTGTGCCACATTTTCTGTCACAACTCCAAACCACAACGTTTGCTGTCCTCCAGTGGACAGAGCGCAGTATTGCAGACACATGTGAAAGCTTTTTTCCCATGTTTGATTTAAAATTTGATTAAAAAATAATACGTCAGATTATATGTTAACATAACTTTTGCAAAACTCATGTCTCTAGGTTTACTACAGAACAGCTGTTACTACGGATGAAAGTAAAAGTTTTACAATATATAAACACAATGAATAAATGCATGGCTATGAAATATTACTAAATCATTATTTTAGCATAAACACAAATATAGCATCAATATGAATAGATTGTGTGAATACTACAGTTTCCAAGTGATAATATTCAAAGTCAATGTTGCATTAATTATCAACTGCTATTTTCTAGAGCAATTGGTTTTTTAGAAGAAACTACTAAATCCTACTGATTTACTGTAAATTTATGGATAATGGATAATGGTTGAAACTTCTATACAGGCAGGTAAACATTATGTTTTATGTTTAGTTTTTTAAGCACTTCTGGGATAAATTTTTTACAGCCTATTATACAATTATTGAATTGTTATGACATACCACATTTCTAATACTAGCTAAATAAGTCTTCTTGGACTAATTAAGGATATTGTCTTCATGGACTTTTTAAATTCTGCAAACTTCCTTTCATATGTGCATTTTTCCTATGTGTTTAAAGGATGTTTTTTCCTGAAGAATGCAGAGATTGACTGCACTGTTATTACTAGACACTTGAACAGATTTTAAGTAAGGATCTAAGAACTAATTTTTGTTAATATTTGTATATCATATATCTAAAGAAACACTTTATATACCTAGGCATATGAATATTCATGTGTATACATGAGGTAATAAGAACAGCTGGAAAGCAGTACAATACTTGTTTCAGGACAGGTTGTTCTGAGGCAGGAGTGGTACAAAGCCTGGCACAGCTCTCATTCCCCTGGTTTTAAGGGCCTTGTGGATCCTCCAGGAAGAAGGCAGCACAGTGGAGGTCAAAGCAGGTAATGAAATTAAGAAGTACAATCTAATTTATGGAGAACTTTAATTTGTATTAAAAGTCAATTGTGGTTTTTTAACTTCCTCTCTTCATCTTTGTTTTGTCACATCTAAAACCTAACTCCATTTTCATGCAATGCTTCCAATGGATTTTGTTTCACTGATATTCATTTGGGGTAATAGCTAGTCTTTTAATGTAAACTGAAAAGTTTGCACATTTTGATGGTGTGGTGAATTTTATCACAGGAACTCTGACTTTGAAAAACTGATATCTCCTACAGCAACTCTCCACAATCAGCCAAAATTCATATTAAAGTATTGGTAAATTTCTTAGAGATTTGATCAAAGAGGATTTTCTGCTGTGTTCTTCTTGGTGCAATTTTCTCGAGTCAAACAATAATTTGTGCAATTTTCTCACCTTAAGAACTATTGGGTGTATGGACATGCCGAATCCAATGTCAAAGGTTAGCATTTGAAAACATTGGCTGCATCTGAAATACAATATAAAAGGAATTAGTTTCAGTGAGGTTAGGTACTGTTGTGAAATACAGAATCACAGAATAATTTAGGTTGGAAAAGACCTTTAATATCATTGTTTCCAATCATAAACCTAGCACTGCCAAGTCCACCACTGAACCATGTCCCTATACACAGTAAAATTCAATACACACACAGGTCCAGAGAACACATGCAGGAAAACATGCACACATAGATCAAGAGACAACATGTGATACAGACTAAATAAATTTCTAAAAGGAGCCAGCAGCATTAAACATAGAAGGAGTCAGATTTTGAGGTGATGAACATAGAGGTATATTAAAGAGTTTTTATATGATTGACAGAGAGGGAGGTGAATTACGCTGAAGGAAGAAATGCCTTTTGAAGAGAATGAATGAGGCCCTGCAAAAGCTTTGAAGATATTTGGAGGAGAAGAGGTGATGAAACACTCCAGGCTCACTGAAGCCAAAGAGCTCTGCTTCAGCTATGGGGATGTTTGGAGGCACGGGCCAGGAGTTACAAGTAAGTCTTGTATGACACAAACAAGAGAGTCCATTTCATTGGTAAAAGAGAGATTTTGGACCACTGTCAAAATAGCTGCATCCCCACTACACTCCTCCCCTCCCTCCTCTCCACTCACAATATAAGCTTTATTCTCAACTCGTGTAAGTCAAATAATGAGCTTTACATTACTGCTACTAAAACACCTGGTTCTCAAAATAGCTTCAACACATACATGTAATAAATAGTAACTTATTTAGTACTTAGAAAAATGTCAGGGATGGGACATAACATATATAGAACAAATACTAATTTTATTTAGTAAAAATATTACATAATAGAGGTTGATTTATGTGTGAGAATTATAACACTAGTAGTAGTGATTACACACAGAAACGTGACTGTTGGTGCCTAGGTATATTTCATAACATACACTTTATAAAGTGTTTTACAGTGTCTCTTGTTCAGATTGCCTGCCAGAGCCAGCTCTGAACAATCTGGGCTACTCTAGCATTAAATATTTGACATATGACAGAATGCTCACTGAAAGGAAATACAGCTTTATATATGTTAGGACTAGCCCAATTGTGAGTGATTTCTGTTCATTTGTGCTGCCTGAAACACTTCATTAGGACAGCATCTGGTCCTAAGCATTCATCATGACCTTTTCACAAACTAGAAACACTGTGGATATTGAAGAGTTGTACTCCTTAAAAGTAGCATGTCCTTACTTTATAAAGAAGTATGAAACAGACAGGAATTTTTTATTATAAGAATCTTGTATCCTCTGCAATTTTTATTCTGTTCTAAGGAGCTATCTTGACACCAGCATTACAATGACTACTGCAAATCACTTACTGATTGAAAGAATTTGGTCCTGAGGCAGATGTTTTGCTGAAGACCTCAGTTATAAGTAGAAGTTTGTTTATAGCCTCCTTCATGTTGTTGAAGGCTTGTTGGGGAGAACTGTTTCTGAAGAATATCTCAAAAAACCTTTGCAGCTGTGGAAGAGAATACATATATTTTTGAGCATTTACAGTAAATCAGTGCTTAAAATCCTAAATTAAAAGGCTGATAGAAATAAAAACTGCCTTGGAATATCGTCTTCAATTCTTATTCATTTTTACAATAAAATGGAATGAAAAGCTCCACACAGCATACTAATAGAGAATGACTTTTTATTTACAAATAAGTATATCAGAAACAAAATTATTGTATTAATGGTTTTAAAAAATATTGCTGAGAATCTAAGCTTAATTTGATAAAATGTTTTGCTGTCACTATTTCTAGGCAAACAAACTCACAAATGTTTGTATATTCATCAGTGGGTAATAGCACACTCAAAGTCAAAGGCTTCTCTTTTCTTAACATATGGTGCCAAGGGCTATCCCACTTTACCTTGACTACAAATCCTTACCCCTGGTCAACGACCTTTAAATAGAATATAGAAGAAAGATGCTGGGAAAATGATCACCCACTGCAGCCTGTGTTTTGACCAAACTCTGCATATTCTGGGGTTTTCAGACTCATGAATCCTTCCAATGGCATACTTACTGGCCTGCACAGCAGTGTCCTCAGATGCTTTCACCACTCATGCAAATTGACCCCTATCATCACTTCAGATAGAGATTCAGGGAAACAATTGGAGCAACACAGAGACCCACTGAAGAGTGGGACATAGGCAGGTTTTGTAGTATCAGAGTCTTCTGTGCAAAGAAAGGGGCTGCCTTTGAACCATATTTCCATTACAGTTATCATACAGCACAGAACCCAATTAAGGTCTAACTATGTAAAACTGTTAGATAATATAGTAGTATGATATTACCAAAGAGACCTCTGGACATAGCAGAAAAATACTATACTCAGAATTAAAGCATGTAAAGCATATGCAGAACACATTTAGTTTTAACATTAAGAAAGGAAAATTCTCTGGTTATTTCTGGGAATTTCTCTACTATATTTATTTAGAAATGTCAGTATATATTTTCTAATATCACCCACATAAACATGCCCCAGTGGGGCAACATGATGGTAGCATGTAGGCTTCTGTAGACAGCCCTACTGAGGACTGATATGCTTGGCACCTCTCTATCTGCCTCAGACTGCTACAGCCATGAACAAGTATTCACAGCAGATGGGTTACCCAAGCCCGGGCCTTGGTAAAAGTCCACAACAAAGTTTAATGTGATATTTTGGCTCCAAAGCACAATCACAGAACCACAGGGAGCTCTGGAGGTCATCTGGTCCAACCCCCCGCATTAAGCAGGATCATCTACAGTGAGTTACCCAGAACTGTGTCCAGAAAGCTTTTGCATACCTCCATAGAGAAAGACTTCCACAACTTCTCTGGGCAACCTGTGCCAGTGCTTAGTCACCCTCAAAGTAAAAGTGTTTCCTGATGCTCAGAAGGAATGTGCCGTGTTTCAATTTGTGCCCATGGCCTCTTGTTCTGTCACTAGGCACCACTGAAAAGGGACTTTGTCTTCTTTACAGCCTCCCTTCAGCTATTCACACACTCAGATGACATCCCTCTGGCCCCTGAGAAGCTTCTCCAGGCTAAATAGTCCCAGGTCTTTCAGCATTTCCTCATATAAGGAATGCTGCAGACCTTTAATCACCTTATTGCCCTCTGGACTTTCTCCACATCCCTCTTGTACTGGAGATTGTAGAACTGGACACAGTACTCCAGCTGTGCTGCAAGGGCAGACTGCTGGCTGATGGTCAGCTAGGTGTCCTAGACCCTTTTCTGCAAAGCAGTTTTCCAGCCGCTGGCCTCCAGCGTGAGCTGGTGCCCGAGGCTGTTCCTTTCCAGGTGCAGGGCTGTGCTGAATTGCATGAAATCCTTGTCAGCCCTTTTCTCCAGTCTGCTGAGGTCCTTCTGGGGGGCAGGATGATCCTCTGGTGTATCAGCCACTCCTCCCAGTTTTCTGTCATCAGCAAACTTGCTGAGTATACACTCTGCCCAATCATGCAGACATTTAACAGAGATGTTGAACAGGAATAGACCCAATAAGGATCCCTGCATACACCGCTTGCTCCTGGTGATGTGCTCTGATGCATTCACTGTGCTGACAGCAGAACTTACAGCATACTTCTGTAACCCTAGTCCACAGAATTTTCTAGATAGTTTCGGAGTCTCCCCTTGTGAGCATGAATATTTTCAAGGACACTGGTCTGCACTGGCACAGATGAACAGCTTTCATTTTTTTCTGGTAACATATTGCAGTTAAATGTAATAAGCACTTTTCAATTTCCTTTTTAAAAACTACTGTAACATTGCTTACAGCCAGCCATGGGAGCTACTTGAATATGCAGCTAACACTGATCCTCCTTCGCTTTTTGCTCTCTTCAGTTTCACTAACTCCATCCAGTTGTGCTGGTAAATAACTGAAGGGTAGGAATTTGGTCTGTTTGCCTTCCTGTTCTTATCACCTCTGTTTTTATTTCAACAAGTAGTTGCCTTTCCAAGTTTTACTGACTAAAAGAATTGTGATCCATGCACAGATCTGTGCTGAAGCTTTATAGTGCCCGTGACTTTTTTTCGTCTTTTTAGTAAAGCTATTTGAAATGCCAGTAGGGAAAAAATGACAACAACATACATGGCTAAAGTTATAAAATTAGACTTCTGACTGCAGGAAATGGTGAAGCAAAGGTTGCACATATAGCCTCAATTCTGTTCTTTGGATATTTGCATGATGCTGAAATCTTGAATTAAATCACACTTGTATTTCTATACTCAAGAATGTTTTATATGTGTACTGCAGTTCCATGGGCCTATAGGGCAAAGGAGCCCCGGATACATGATTTAGAGATTATGCAGCTCCTCACATCATACTCGGTTTCATCTCCAAAACAGGCTGAGAAGGAGTCCTTGTTTCCCAAAGTATAAGACCACCAAAGTTGTGTTTCTCTGACAGAGTGGTACAAAGATTAAGAACAAGAAGCTCCACATTTTTCAAATCAGTTCTGATTCAGATTCATCTCCAAGTGAAATTGTTCCACTTAATTTCCTTGTTCAGGAAAAAAATCAGTTAATTGATCTGTTCATGTGACATAAAGAAAAGAAATTAAAATGAAGGCTCATCTCAACAAGGTGGTTAGTTCCTTGTTCAGGACAAGGAACAGTTAATTTTAATTAACAACAGTTAATTAAACTGTTCATGAGAAATAAAGAAAAAAATTAAAATGAAGAAGAAATTAAAATTAAAATTTAATTAAAATGAATTAAATCTTACCAAGGTGGGTTTTCAGCTGAATTTTGCAATTATTTCCAGCACCTCTGCCAGATTCTGAGCACAACTTACATTCCTGCTACTCTGGCTTGCACCTTTTCTCTAACTTCCTAAATCTCCAGTGGGTATTGAAGGACTAAGTGAGAAGATGTGCTATTTTGATGCACAGGGAACATAAGGAGTTGAAGAGTTTTATAAGGAGAGTTGGGGATTACTGGAAGGAAGAGCAAGAGCACCTTTAGCTCATTTCCTCCCTCCCCATCAATCAATTCCCAAGTACTTTAACACAAAGGATACATAATGCATACATTTATAGTAACAATTGAAGCTTGCCCTACTGGTACTCAGAGCATGCTGTTGGCTATAATAGTCAACTGTTGCCATCAGAACAGGCATTAAAATAAAACTGGCATCTCCAAGGAACTGTATTTTAGTTACAGGTCTCCTTTGCCAGCCTAGAAAAGAAACATTGCTTAACAGGTTCTCATTGGAGGATATCAGGTTTTAGACCAATGTTTATTCTAAGCCAATGGCTGAAAATAAATATTTAGTCAGGCTGGTTCAGGACCAATAGAGATGAGATGAATACTTCAGGTTAAATTCCAATTCATTAAAAAATCCTATTTAAAGAAGTTCAGGTTAGGTTTGACTCCAACAGATTCCACAGGATTTACAGCAACAGATAGGAAAAATTTAAAGTGTATGGATTAAGTGTGATATTAAGGGTGATAAAGTGTGAAAATCTGTAGCAACCTCAGATTCTTCTGAGTGAATAAAAGTATATAAATATCTGTGTTCAACTGCAAAATGCTAAAAAGCTGAAGGTTTCTTCAAGTGACCACTACTGATGCTGATCCTCTCACCTTCAGAGGAAAGAGACTGCCTGTCCAGCAAAATGCACCCTCACCATTGACAGAGTGTGATTAACAGAAGCATCGAACAATTTAAAGAGGACAGAGTAGGAAATACTGCTGGCAACTACAGGAACCCATTCTGGGAGAAAGCTGACCTCTGGCTGGCAAATTTTTGAGCAGAGGAATAGGGATTAAATTTTAGTAGGCTGTAAGACTAAATGCAGACATGCACATATATTTTATACAACGACACCATTATATACAGAATTGCAAGACTTCTCAGAAGCTTGAAGTCCAAATGCTGGACTCATACAGTTGGAGGTATATTCCAAATATTTATGTAATGCCTTACAGAAGCATGCAAATGCAGTCAAGTTACATGGATCAAGTACACATCTTCTGTAAAGGCAGAATGAACTAGAAATACTCTTTAGATTAATTTAAACTCATTGACCTTTCACTCCTCAATAACTTCTTCTTGCTTTAGGAAAAGCCACTGCGGAAAAAAAAAGGCCAACTCAATATTAATTTTATGATGCTTTTTTTCACTCATTTTGGCATCCAGCTTTTAAAAACCACAGTCATTATAATTAGCCTTATCATCTCAATGACACGGATCCCTCTGGCTCCTCAAAAATACACTGCATCATTAGGTAAAGGTCTGGCACATTGAAAAAATGCAATTTAATTGACAAAGGAATTCTAATTTGCAGACTTCATGCACAGAGTCATGGATCTGAAGAAGAGCGTGAGAGAGTGGCACTCACTGGGCTGGATATTATGATGAATGTAGTAATTCCCTCAAGAAGATCTTCCTCAGGCAATTTTTTTGCAAATTAATTTCTCAGGAGAGCTGCTGGGGCAGCCTGGGGCAGTTACCTGAATGGTCAGCTGAGGATTGCCCTGGGAATGAGTACAAAACCAAACCATAGTGATCTTCCTGAGATTGCCCTCTAGCTCAGATCTAAACCATTTTGCCTCCTGATGACACAAACAAGAAAGATTCTCCTTAACTAACATTGGGAATGGCCATAAACACAGACTTAGAACACCTTCCTTTACTGACTGCACTGATTAGCTCTCTGTTGACTGTAACAGATGTTCAGAGACACAGCTCACATGAAGACAATTCACTCAGGTGCCAATATTGTAGAGGAATGCCACACTACAAGACTACATGGTTTATGTCTATGTACAAGCTAAATGCCTAGGTTCCCTTTACACCTCACTGCAGAACACAGATGCTTGAAGAGCATAATTTATGCCATCCTAAAGTAGATGTCTCAAAACAGTGACATTACTGCAATCTAAAATTGCTTGGTTCCCCTGGGGAATCTAAGTGAGACACTGAAGACAGGTAGGAGATCTATCACTGAAATGCTCATACAGCCTGCCCACAGGTAACACCACCTGTGTGCCTGGAATATGCAGAACTGTCAGGGATGATGTTTGACCAAACTTACCATGATAAAGAGGAATGCGACCATCAGCAAGGTTAAACAGTAATCAGGAAATTACAAAGCAACTCTTGAAACAAAGAAGTAGTCAGCTTGGGAAATAACAGAAAAGCAGCATAAAAAATTGCAGCAGGGGAGAGACTTTGGGTGGAGATAGCAGCAGCCAAAACCTGGTCAGGCACTGCCATAAATCAGCCTCCTGGCACCACAGCTTCTGCCTAGACTTCAGGGAATACCGGGATGTAAGGATGGGCACAGCTCCTTAGTGGGCACATGTGAAATGGGCACCCACAGAGCAGGGGCCCCACTTCTCCAAGTGCACGAAAGAAGGGAAGCTGCGTCCCGGGAGAGCAGGACTGTGTTTGTAACCTGTGTTGCCTGTGAGACAGAGGCTGGATAAACATGGGTGAATGAGTGGATGTCACTAGAGCTTCAGAAGGTATTTACAGAAGGATGTTTAGAAATGTGCAGTGTTCAATGAAGTGTTTTAAGTGTCTGATATCATGATTTATGTCTTCGGTTACTGAAATTGATAGGAGGTATATTATAATTACTGGCTGCCAGTTAATTGTATATCATCAGTTAGACACTTCTGTGTTTGGTTAAACAATGTGAACTCCTACATTTTTTCCTGCAGCAGTAACTCCCCTTTGCAGGCATAGATGAGCTCTGAACCTACCTCAGAGGCAAGCAGGTAGAAGAAAAGAGACCACTACTGAGTAATTCAATGCAATTTGAGGTTTACATTTTGGGATTTAGAACATCCTACTTTACAGTATATGTATGAATTGATTTAGAAAGACCTTGCTGGTTCCTAGTAGTAGCCTTCAAAATGACATGGCAGACAAAGTTAGCAGGATAAGAGTTGAAAGTAAGGTTTATGTCTGAGGGGTGAAAGCATGACCTTTGGTTTCAAGAAATTGCCCTTTTTGAATTAGCAAAGGGCATCCTCTCCAGATTGTTCTGCTATGCACTGGAGCTGTTGCACTCTCTCTCATAAGCTGGATCTTCAGGGTCTCAAGGAATTACAGTAATTGCCTGTTCTTGAAAATAGCTTGAATAAATTCAATAAATCTCTAAAAACTTTCAATATAGGCTCTATTCTCTCAGTTCACCTTTGTACATTCTTTCTTCTTACTGGATCTGTATTTGGTGAAATTTCTCCACCAGGTCCAAATACTTTTGGGCGTAAGTAGTTGTTCATAGGTATAAAAATACTGGTTTACACACAAACAAGAATCTTCTTGATTTTATGTATGGAAGTATCTAAATATCTAACATGTCTGCAAGAAAAAAAATTAATTCCACACAGAAGGCCAGGAAGAAGCATACTTAGCAATGAAGCTTTTTCCTATATTTTCTGCTAGCACAGGTGGACCTCTCCACTAATCAGTGTGTATAGAAATAGTCAAAGGCCATGCAATGCAAGAAAAATGTACCCATGAACCATGTACCAATGGTTCCAGAATAAAACACAGAGAAAACAGTTCAGTAATTTATCATAAGTTTATTGCATTAGCTTCAGGTAGATCTGTTTACTCCACTCCTGATTTATTGTTATGAAGTGCCCTTTCTCTGCATGTCTAACATGGCACTTGATGAAAGGGGAAATCACTTTAGCGTTCAACTATCTTTTACAGTGAATTTCCCACTTCTGTATATAATTTTCATTACATAAGATTTTTAAAAAGATGCTATTAAATTGTTCAGAAAAAAAAATTGTTCACAAAAAACTCCAATATCCTGCCCCTTAACACTTTCATAACTTAATTACATGGAGAAGAAAAGGCCATCTGAGTAAGGTTTCTTTCCTCTAAAGCTCCTTGCTCTTAAGACTAAGTCCAAAGGCAAAAAGCCACTCACCAGCTTCAGCAACCATGAAATTAGGCCTTTTAACTGAGACTAAACTAAGAATGGTTTCCCAACTCAGTACTGACTTCTTAGTGGGAAAGTAAAGGTGATTTACTAACAGTGTTTCCCAGATTGCTGTGAGAACCAAAAGTGTATCAGCTTGGCTAAGGGAAGCTGGAAATCAAAAAAAGGAAAGATGAGAAGAAGAATCAGGATAATGGGAGACAGGTCTAGGAAAGCTGGAAGTCACAGAAGGGTATGCTTACAGAGCTGACTGGATTGAACAGACAAAGCAAGAAGATCTGTGAACTCAGAAAAAAACAGAGAGCTAAGGGCCAGGATAATAGTGTAAAACTTAACACATATCCATATGCTGTAGAGAACGATCAGTCGCAAGTTCTTACTTAGCTAAATAGGGATGTTCAGAATGAGAAAAGCAGAAAAGAACTCCAGAAAGAGTTTTCTTTGTGCACTGCATGACAGGTTGACATAGATGAAGAAGACAAAGAAGGAAAGATTTCTTATTCTTTCTTTTAAGAAAAGAATTAAGGATATGAAATCAAGTCATATTTGACTTTGCTGAAGCTTTAAAGCAAACAAATACTCTTTCTCAAGCAATACGTAAATAATCTGTACAGTATCATTGCTCAAAGACATTGGTAAGACCAAAAGCATTCATGAATTTAAAAATCTAGTAGAGAATTGCATGCATAAAAGCCCACTGGAGCTTATTAAACATCAAGACATATATTCCATTTCCAGTTTTGTGTTTCCAACCCCGCAGGTTACCAAAAAATAAATATAGTCTGCCTAGGGACCACTACCACTTTATGTTTGTCCTGTTACACAGCTTCATGATGCTCACTTGACTGCCACAAATGGATGTCAGACTAAGCATGTCTTTGATCTCCTCCAGTTCATATAGACTTCTGTTCTTATATCAGTGAAAAGAGAAATTATAGATACCACGAGGAAAGAAAACAGAGATGGCATTTATATTATGCTCAGGCTCCCAGAAAGAAGAGCATTGCAGCATTCTAACAGAACCTAATGAATAAATTTAATTTTAGTCCCAAATAACCCTGCAATCTAATTGATTAAGAGTTGATGGTAATTTTTCTTTTACTCCTGTAAGTGACAGGGCAACGACATTAAATTAAATTAAAAAGAAAAAAAAAACAACACACGTAAAACAAGGGGAAAAAAAATCCCAAGCCTTTCTGCTGTTTGCAAGCATTTTGCTCTTTATCTGTATGTGTGTTTGCATTCTATCTCACTTTAAATACGTGTGGCTAATACTTCAAGTAGCACCAAAACTGGCCACTTGAGGGCAATACTGCAACTCAGTTTCCACCATGCTCGGCTCTCAGCCAGACTGCCACGTCATTTTAAAAGATGGACTTCCTGCATAGGGGAGGGTCCAGTTTTATTTGCATGTATGTTAAGTAGGAAAAAAAAGTTTCCAAATGCTTAATACACAAAGAGAGTTTCAGCAACAGTTATAGTGACACACCACAGCAATCTTAACAGCAAACTGCTTTAATAAATTATACTTCACAACTGGAAAATTACTTAAGAACAGAGTTTCATCTGAGCGCATCAAGGGTTATGCAAGAACACCAGTCAAGGAATTCAAGTCCAGGAGGCACCTGTCTATTTTGGATGAGTAAAAGGATAATGAGTCATAGCAGAGGCCATGGGAAGCTGCTGACAGCATGGAGGAGCCTTCCCTGATGATGCAGGATGTGGTACTTCTGTCTACGAAAGTGCATCCCTTCATAAAGCGTTGGGATCAGGTTGGGAAAGGTTAATGACAGGGCAAAGGAAGCAGTTTGCAGTGTGTTAAGCCTTGAAATACTTAATCATAAATTACTGGTTTGCACACTGGCTTCTATAAAACTTCTTCTATAAAAAGAAAATTATTCAGGAGTCAGCATTCTTCTCAATACACATACATAATGTCGATTAACACAAAAGGGATTATTGTATGCATTCACAGAGACCCTTCCCTTAATTGGTACAATATGCAAAATAGAAAGCTTCTATTTTATTAGCAATTTTTCAACACACAGATGGTCTAAATAAGTGGTTTCCAAATCTCCTCAAAGAAATAGGGCTATTACACAAGCCCCATATCTAAACATCTGTGTGGCAGAAAGCCATTCTCTCCCCTGCATCTCTTGCATCTTCCCATGCCGGGCCCAAATCTGGAGTCACACTTTTGTTACCCCTTGACTGCACACAAAATTCTCATGCCAGCTCAGGATTTACCTTCTTTTGCTTTCTGAAATGAAATACTAAAATATATATAATCCAGAGAAAACCTGGCAGCTGGAGAGCAAAACACACTTGAACTCTTCCTGAACTGCCATTTGACCAATGCTTATTCAAGGAAACATTCTGAAGCCATGCCACTATGACTATAAAAAGCAAATATGCATTGCAAAAATCATTTACATTACTTTACTAACAAAAAGGCAGTGGGGAATGCAGTATTATTTAATGAAACTCCTGCTTTTTCTTTACACAGTTTCTCTTAATCATTGATATCATATAGCTACCCCATCTCCAGTTTTTAAAAAAGTCTCTTTCATATATCCCACATTCTAGTAACTCCTAGCAACCATAAAACATACTGAGTTTGTGACAGCAAAACTAAGTTAACCACAAATGTGGATGAAATTCTCATTAAAAATATTGTAATTATTCTGGTATGAGAAAAAATTTCCTGACCAGAGGTCTATACACGCTGAGGAGGTCTCAAAATTATGGTATAACATTACTGAAAGCAGATAACCAAAATGATTCTCATCTCTGCATTAAAAAAAAAAGTAAAAAACAAAACTCAGTCAGCTGCTCTTGGGGAAAAACACTGGCAAATTTTTCCAGACCAAAGTCTCCCCTCTAGGCATGTTGAGTCCTCCATGGGTATTCTGTCAATCGGTGCTAAAACAGGTCTTGGAGATTCTGTCTCTATAGACTATTGACAAGCTGAAGATTCAAAACATGGCAATTTCCAACCTACAATAGAGCTGGCAGAAACCTAAAGGTTTGGAGCTTTCTGGACCAGGCTCCTTGGCTGGTACAAGCATGCATTGCACCACTGGCTACTTTGGGGGAGATGACACTGCTGGCATTGTATGTCGCACTGGCAAGTGATGGAGGGCTCCATGCGGGTTTTGAGAAACTTGACAAAATCTCTTAACAAAAGTTATCAGTGGTTTAATTCATACCTTCTCCCAGGTATTTTCTGATGGGTGACCTGCCTGTTACCTCTGCATCAAGCACACACCCTCTATATGATTTTCCCTGCAGTGCTTTCTAGCCACTCCATGATTCCCAGTGTCTCACTTCTCCTGGAAGCCCCCTGCCCCGTTCCATGTTCTTTACAGGGCACACTGTGCTGAGAGGCAGCCTTACACATTCTCCATCATTTTTTTAACTTGCATTTCAATCTCTACATCACTACAAATGTGCTTTCTTTCACAAATGGTGCCTATGTTTTGTATATTTTTCACAATTTTGACGAGTTTGTCTAAAGCTATGGAAGGCATAACATCATAAGAGCAGTAAACAGATTGAAACCACTGTAGATGTACTGCTGCTTCCATCTATCATTGTTATTGCTTCTTCAGCTGCCAAAGTGCTCTGTAAATGGTGGCTGGCACCCTGTTCAGCAGACTTCCCTCAATGGGAATTGTTTTACAGAACCATATCGCAATTACTAATGACTACTAGCCTTTAAAGCAGTCCCTACTTCAGCTGCAACAGTGATGCTGCTGGATATTGTGCTATTTTAATAAACATAAACCAAAACTGAATCCCAAGGTTTGAAAGCGAGTGACCATTACTCTTCATAAATGTAAATGGAGAAAAATACATAGCAAAGTAATATATCTCCATGGGCTTCCACAGCTTACGTGGGGGAAAGAGAGAAGTAGATTCAGCTCACCTAATTTTGGCAATCCAGAATTTGGCATGTTGTCTAAGAATGTCATAGCCCATAGAAGGAAGCAAACACTTTCACCAGGAAACTCATTCCAACATTAGTGTCTAAATTAAGTGGGATGATTTGTTCTCTAGAGGTGTCTGTTTCTCCAATTACTAGAATTAGATAATGAGCTTAAACTAGGCACTCCACTTGGCAAGAGCTAAAGTTGTAGAACGTACCAAATGGCTGATATCATCAACAGTCCTGTCGGTGACACCACAACACTCAGACTGATCCAAAGCTGAGACCTGCTCCTACCTCAAGAAGGCTGCATGGGCAAAGCACACCCATCCTTTAACAGCTGCTGCAGGAGCTGATCTATGTGACCTCAAGAAATCACTGTCATGTTGTGACCTTAATTCTTCAAAAGGGAAGAAGCAGTGGCACAACTGTAGCTTCTTCACAAAGAGCTGATGTGTTACAAGCACAGTCCCCTGCTAGAAGAAGAAAGGAATGGGAAGGCATATTTGCAAATCCATGGGACTGCTGAGCAAGCAAGACATGGAGAGAGAGGGGTATCTCCAGGCACTTGGAGATGTCCAGAATTAATCTAAGGCACATATGAAACATCCTTCTTCATAAAATTGAGACCGTGGGCAGGCCACACTATCCATGGTATACTTTCTTCCCCTTATTTAGAAGTGCCCTGACCCTCCTCTAGTCTGTTTTACTGCACCTAAAAAAGAATTCTAAACAAAATGTTTTAAATATTTACTTTCCCTTTTCACAACACTGTCAATATCCCAGCAAAAGTTGCTACAGCATGGCAGCACCCACACTGCTGTGCTTTAGAGAAAATTGACCTTGCAACTGCTGTCAAATGTCACTAACAAAAATGGGCTTGGAGATATGCAAATCCCAGGCCCCCAGTGCACAGGGCAATGCTCTCCTGCTTCATGAAGCAAATCCCACTTGTTCTGTGAAACGAAAACTGTACATTAGAAGAATATTCACTGTAGGCTGTGGGCTGCTAATAAAGAAGGGGTAAAAGAGAGGAAAGATATTCTCTAGTTTTCTGTCTATGTACTTTTCCTGAAAGGTGGAAAACTGAGGAAATTAAACGTTTTACCTTTATGGTAAAATGCTTCTTCTTGGGTGGATGCCAGACAGTGGTGGTTGAATGAATGAATGCCCGCAGAGGTGTTAAGGATGTCACAAGCACATATGCTTTGATGATGACAGAAAGGTCTTGAGCTT
Organism: Callaeas wilsoni; assembly: GCA_013398955.1. NCBI lineage: Eukaryota > Metazoa > Chordata > Aves > Passeriformes > Callaeidae > Callaeas > Callaeas wilsoni. Next base: position 116,918 of record VWPU01003956.1, read on the forward strand.
TAAGGATGTCTTTGTGGTCTGATGTAGTTGATACTTGATCCCTGGAAAGTAATAAAAATATGTAGCATTAATACAGTTCTTTTGCAAATGATCTATAGGAAAATAGTGAAATAGTGAAATTAGTGGAAATAGGAAATCAGCCTTTTTTCCCTCAAGTTAAGCAACACAGCAGATTAAATCAAGTAGGCTGGAACAAAGCTTTACATCAAGTCATTTTATTGCTTTCAGCATTTTTAACTCTTAATTTCCAAACACAGGAAGCAACTATATTCGGAGGGAGTGATGTTTGAGAGTACAGATGGGTAATTGCATTATGGGAATAATTAAGTGTTACAAATCCTGAGTACATTCAGAGTGAAAGATTAAATAAAGATTAAATTAAACATTAAAGAAATCCAAGCATCTTAAATAAAAGAAATGCACAGTCAAAGTACCCTATTTAACACTGATTTGTAGTGAATTCAGAAGAACACCCCCATCCAATCCTATGGAAAGGCTGCACTATTGTTAGCACTTTCTTCTGTAATAAAGGGACAGAAACATCTGATGCTGCATACTTCCCCTAATGAAAGTCATATACGATCATTCCAAATATTATGAAAGACTAGGATACCTAGAAGTAGCCCTTAAAAAATCAGTTAAACCTAAGAATTCTGCAAACTAACTTTGTTTAAGAAGTGACACAGCTCTCTAAAAATTGGCCTACAGCTCCCGTAATACACACAGAAGGAGTCAGCCACAGAAATAGAACAGGAAAAAAAAATCAAATCAAAGAAAAACCTGTTATTTAAAAGCTCATTACTTGGGGAAATGTGAGCTATACTTGTGCATATTCACAATGGCATTATTAATCTGTGTCTTAAAATCTGAGTATCAATTTACCCCATAGAAAATTCAATGGGAAGGTGACTATAGAAATTATGGGTCTCTAAGACTGATTACTGGAAAAAGACAAGGGGCTCTTCTTCCATTTCTGTGTAATTTTTGGCAAAATGTGGCCTTTCCAGACCTCAATTTTGCTATCTGTTAAGTAAGTCTAATAATATCTATCTTAAAGAGAACTTTTTCTCCCTTCTGCAGAATAGCAGGTCTTCAGAACATAAAATTTGTGAAATACTGTGATGTAGGATACAGCACTTAATAACAGAAAAATTAGCAAGTACTTCTTGGTTCTTCACCTTAAAGGAGGATCTCTGTGCAAAGGACTACATATGTGTGTCTGCGGTAGGGGCAAAGCAGGGATAGGAGCAGGAAACAGCTCAGCCACCATGAGACCTAAAGGTTCAGGGGTGTCTCTGGGTCTGTATTTATCTGTCAAGGTGCTTCAATGCCTCAACATAAAGACTTAGATGTTTATACTCCAAACACGTGTGAACTTGGCTAATACAGAAACAAATATTATGCAAGTATGAAATGCAATACATCCAAGTGCTCCATCTGCTGTGGTCTCCTCTTTTGCTGCATTCTGCATCCTTGAATCCCAGCTAACTGTGTGCTGAAGCATTGGCAGTTTCTGAGGGTGGGCTGTCATTAACTTACAGCGTTGTACTCGTGCTCTGCTTCCACCAGTGCTGCAGATGGGAAGCACGTGCCTGCTCAGTGATTGCGCTGCCCTGGGACACATTTCTTGCGGCGCTGGCCCTTGACAGTCCAGGCTGGCCAGAACAGTCTGGGGTGACAAGTGGAAGCTGCAGGTCTGAAAAAGTACCAAGGGGATGAGAAAGGAAGTCAGCAGAGCATTGAAAGTAGGGGTGGACTCCTGCTGCTAAGGATTAAGTGTATAAAACACAATAGACAGAGAGGAGCTAACAACATCAGATGAAAACGTAAAATAACAAATGCTGAGACAATAAACCTTTTTGGATCTGCTAGCAGAGAGTTTCACTCCCACAAAGCACCCCCGTCCAGTTGCAAGCTGCAGGCTGAAAGGCTTAGCTGCAACTCCAACTTTAGAGGTGAGTGAGGCAATACTGCATACAAAGCATCCCCTTCTTCCTTCTAAAAAATACTGAAATTCTTGATTTCCAAATACAGAATACCAAAACTTAGTTTCTCATGGAGCACTAATTACAGTTAATGAGGATAAGAAGTTTATTTGACTAAGCTCCAATGGACTTTGCCACTGTAATAACATAGCTCAATAAATAAGCACGTATCCTTGTTTCTATGTTCACCATTTAAGGCTACAATTTGCAGGTACTGAAACCTATGGGAGGCTTAGCTCTGCCACCAAACACAGTGGGAGCAGGACTGATGTACCACAGTTCTCAAGATTATTGAGGCATGAGATTTCAATAATAATCAAAATATTGTGATGTGAGATCAGTCAAGGGGTGGCATGTATTTTCTGCTTTTACTGCGCTTGATCATAAAAGGCAGAAAGCCCTTATGTTGTGTCATTATTTCATGTAGGGTGGTTTTCATTAACTCTAACACATCTCACATTTCAAGTTCTTAAGTAATGGTCAGGAAAAATCAAGCTTTTCACATTATTTCCAAACCTTATTACTTTTCTTTTTAATTACATACTGTACTGTGCTATGTTATGAATTTATTTGTAGAGCTCCTGTTTTAAAGCATGCACTCGCAACTTTGGTACATGCAATGAAAAATAAAACTGAAGTTGTGTTCCTGGTGATGAGCTGTAAACAGACAAATAAAAAAGCTATTCGTTTTCCCAGAGAGCCCATTAAAATGACATGGTGATTATCTGTATTTATTGGCTGTTCATCAGATGAGCTCAGTTCAACCTTCCAGTCTCAACCAGGATCTAGAATTAATATGGTCCTCTGCCTTACATGCACCATTTAGCAGGATTAAAGGCTCTAATAATCAAAACCAGGGAGTTATTTAATAGAGCATGTCATGCTCAAATTATATTCACACTGACATCTTTCTGTTGTGTTATGCATTATAACTGATTTGAACTTCATAAGTGACTACCTGGGTTTTGATGGTACAGTGACAAAAGCAGACTGCTCTGCCTGCTTGACTGTGTAGTGACAAGAGGAGGAAGCCTGTAAACTCCCATTAAGTCATTTATTTAGCAGACCTGCTTCTGAATATGCACAGGAACCAGATCTGCAAAATCATGTTGTATTTTTTTCCATATCTGACTTGATGTAAAGACACAAGGGCATTTTTTTATGGCAATTTCTACCCTGTAGATAGACAATGGCATTTCACCACGGCAATTAGCAATCGTCCCATGTAACTACTCCTATGCATCACTTTAGCTATTTAAAAGAAAGTAAATATTTTACTGAAAATAAGAACATGACAGAGAAGGGCTGTACAGATCATTACTCAAGAGAAAGTAATGTGTCTTTTCCTTTCAAAAACATGTTTCTAATTGTGTTGCTGAAGCAACAAGTAACTAGTATCATGTTAACTCACAAGACAGAGTTTGAAAATAATGAGATGAGGTTTGTGTAGTTGTATTTATCCCTCTTAAATGAGAGTTTTAGCTGTTTCAGGGAAAGAAAAAAGATTACGTGACATTAATTAATTTGTTACTCCTCAGTGGACCATTTCCTGGAGCTGGATATAACAAAGTAAAACAAATGGGTAGGGACAGATGAAAAACACAACTGTCCTGGAATTCTCAAACTACTGGGTAGAAGATCCTTAGTATTGCCCTAAGACATTGGAAAATGACTCAATGTAAAAAAAAAATAAACCCCAACAAAAAAACCCCCAACCACCTATCCCCTTCAAAAAAAAAAAAAAGAGAAAAATCAAAACAATCACCTGCTATGTCTTGAGGAAGAGAAGGTTAAACAAATTTCAGGGTGCTGATGATTAGCATTGAAAGCTAAAAAAGGGCAATGTTCATAAATTATGCCTCTCCTATAGAGCATCCTGTTTGTATGGTGCCTTACACCCTTTTATCGGTTTAGTGTTGGCATCCCCCGGGAGACAGCCCATCCCAAGGGGGCTGTAAGAAGTGAGACTGTCACTAGGTGCTTACTCCTTTGAGATGGCAGAGAGCATGTACACCATCAAGGCAGAGTTAAGAGGGAGTGACAGTCCCTCACTTTGGTAAATCTACTCCTAGTAATCAATGAACACAATTATCATAATAATTAAGATACATCAGTAGTGTTGAACTGAGCACACTCAGCTGCATCAGTTCTCATGGCAACCCTTCACCTGCTCCTGCACTCAAAAGCAGTAACAGTGTTTATTAGAGCTGTGTATTCGTTAATCAACTTTATCATCAATGAAAATTAGCCTGCAGTGCCTTTACTGTTTGCAGTAATTGCCATGTTTTTCCATCTTGAAATCACTCTACAAGCTGTTGTTAATTAACCAGTCCTCTTGCAGTATGTAAACAACATCAACATTTTATAGTGGAAGAGGTGAAGCAGGCTCAGCGGATGATGTGTCAGGCAGCTTGGGAAACCAAGTTAGGAAGAGTCCCAGCATCCTAATACCATGTCCAGACTACATCCCCTCTTTCAAAAATTCAAATCTTTTTATTTGTAATTTGTAAATTGTAATTTTTGTAGTAGACTCTAAAGATCAAAGGAAAAAAAAATTTAAAAAGATATTTTTTCTTTTTACAGTGGCTACGCAGTAATGGAAATGTTACACAAAGTGCTGTTTTTCCTGAGGAGCAGCTTCAGCCTTTGCCACAAGTACTTTTTGCTGCTGCCATTTTTGATACTCCAGTATAAAGCAAAGGACCTACAGCTAGATACCTGCTTTCACTTTGGAAAAACCACAAAGCTTCATTTCCTTGAAATTCTGGCTTGAAGAAGGTTTCTGATGCTGATATCTCTGGAATGGTACCATTGAAAACACCAACAAACACCACTTTACCTCTGCCTAGGGCGTTAACTGTGAGGCCATGCTGATGAGTAAGGAGGCCACGATATGTTCTCACCTGAATTCACAAATAAACCACAGCAATAGGTAAAACACAGACCTGAGACATAGGAACAGCTGCATGGCACATGCAAAGAGGAGGTATAAAATCCACCAAAGCAAGTCAACACCTCTAGATCAAAAAAATTAAGCACCTCTTTGCCACACAAACCGGTGGCAGATGCTGTTCTGTTAACTGCAATCTCTCAAAGTACAACAGTCAAACAGATCAGCTGACAGTGACAACTGATACCTAATGCAGCAGCCTCACTGACATCTAATGAGGCCTTTCAAGTGTTTTACACAACTATGACTTCTTTCTCCTTCTCTCCCCATCTCCGGCTCACAAGTTATTTACTTGTCTTTGGCTCAGAGTTCTGAAGTGTAACATGAGATTCAACACATACACAATAAAGAATAGCTGATTTAAGAGTTGCAACGTGTGGCTGAGCAAAAGGTTTACCAATAGCTAGAAATACATTTGGACAAATTAAGAATTCCTGGAGCAAAGCCAGGCTGTGGCCACCTGGACTGGTGGTAAATGGAACACTTAGGTTAACACAAACATCTGGTGATCTGCAAAAAGGCAAGGAATTCAGCAGGAGAATACCCTACTGGTTGAACTAAGTAACATTTGGTTGAAAGAAAAGGAAACAGAAGATGAATGAGAATGTGTCCTCTTCTTTATCTTTCTTTCCATTGTATCCTTTGACGTTACAAGGAAGGTTATGATATGGGTTTTTTAGTTAATTTTTTACTTTGTACAAGATCAAATAGACTATATTTTACACACTTCAAACATGGAGCAAAGAACAATTAAGACTATTATCTGTGAGAAAAAGGTCATTTTGTTTCTAAAGTGCCCATCAAGTGTCAGATCTGTTACAAACACTTCAAGAGCGATTGAGTCATCTTGGGAGCTTCTGGTTGTTTAATGAAGCACAAAGCTAGAGATGGAATGAAATGTAACTGAGGCGCTGTGCTTTGTTCTGAGCCCAGCACATTGTTAATTTATTTCATAAAATGAAATTGTAAACTCAGCACATTTGTACTTGCAAGGTCTTCATCTGATTGCTTTTCTTTTTAGCAGGAAAAACATTACTTTAGAACCTTAAAGTACATTGATGCTGAAACTGTACAGCAGCCTTTCCATCTGCATAGAAGCCTTATGAATGTCTTCCTAGATTTTCATAGTGGTAGTCTGTTTCTAGCAGGAGCCTGAATTCTCTGACATGAAAAAATGAATGATAGGCACCTCCTGTCATTTATCAGCAGTTTCTACAGTACAATATTCAGGAACTACTGATAAGAGGTCCTCTCTGTCAGCCTTGCATGTTTGCATTCCGACAGGGCACCTCAGTGAGTTAGAAGAACTCCATAATGCATTCTGTTCTGGGATCATCCATTTTCCTTACTAGTGTGGGCTGCTGGAGGACAAAGAGTGTATTTGTGATACAGACCAGGCAAGCTGTATTGCTACAACCTGGTCCTCTTCTAGAATTTACAGCTGGGCAATTTTCCAGCCTCTGTAGGTTGGAAAGGTGTGTTTAACAGCTGCAAAGATTGCTTCACATCAGGAGATGCCTAAAAAGCTTTCACAGACTCTTAGGCAGACTTCTGAGTCCTCCAGGACAAGGAATTTTGATCAAAATAAAGCCTAGTAACCTTTGGCTCAGTCAGGTATAGCAACCTGCTCTAAGCTGCATAACTGTGAAAGCAATGAGCATTGAAAATGCAATTTTTTTCCATGTTTCAGTGTTGATTTTGGAGGATGGATGATTTCACTTGAATACTGAACTCAAGGCACTACATGCCTTGACACTTGTCACAGAAAGCAGATCTATCCCATTCAATTGCCTCCTGTTACCCATTTGACTTTTGGATGAAAAGACTCTGAAACAAAGATTAGTAATGTACTATAGCTTACACATTATGCCCTGAGGTTGCTAGAGAAAGAGAGAGAACCTTTAGCACTCAGTTTTATGACCTATGCATTTAGAAAAGTGCGGCTGTGAAACTCAAAGTAGATGATGAATATCTGAAGGAAATTAGAAACACTAGGGGCAACCCTGGCCCCCAGTAAAGTCTTGGAAAAATTTCCATTGATTTCACTGGAATATGGTTTCTTGCTTGAAACTTAATATATTATGGTCTTGATATGCATTACTTTATTTGTGATGTCAACATTGATGCAAGTCTAAAATCCCACTCACTGCTGACTACTGATTCAGCTGTCCTTTAAAACTTTTCACATTAAAAAAATGCAGTGATCCCACCCTCTATAATACACTTAATCTCAAAGCAACAATCTCTGTATATTTAGAATGGAGAAATGTCAAACTACTCATCATTTCTGGAAGTTTAAACTCTCCTAAATAGGTTTAGTATTAAAAACCAAACAATTTTATAGTAAAACAGACTTAGAGGTAAAATAATTTAAACTGTGGGTTGAAATGAACTGAAATTCATTGTGAAGTTTCAGAATTAAAAAGATAAAATTATTACAGTGCTACATTTGTATGATGCTGTTTATTTTTCCCTTTAGAAACACCAGCAAATACAGCTTCAGTTTAGATTAATCACTTATCATGTTTTTTGTTCTCTGTTTTGGCAGGTGCATGAAAAACAGTATTTACAGTATTAAGTATAGTGTTTGTGTCTTCATTCCTAAAGCATCCTAAGAGTTAAAGTTAGAGGTGTGGGGTTTTTTCCAATATTTTTCAGAAGGGTTGCTTCTTCTGTGTGCACCCTTCATACTAGAACTTAATTACACAGATAAGCTATAAAACTTTGGAAAAAGCAACTCAGTGAAAATGCTGGCTGAATGTTGCATGATTAGAGCCACAATTCTGTACTAGTGACAGGGTAGAATATGGAAGAGTACAGGCCAAGTAATCAACTTAATTTAGCTGCCTTGCTTCTTGAACTACTAATATTTGCTGTTACATTGCTGTTCTTATCCTAGCTGAGATTTGACACTGCTGTAAAACCAATGAAATTCCTGCCCCACATAGTTTATAATCAAACTAACTGGAAAAAATCAGATGCTGGTTTTATTGGCCACTCTTGAGGCTCTTAGTAACTTCAGTAGCAGAGAGGTAATAGGCACAAACCTGATCAAAACTGGTGTGCAAATATTTATAAGAGCCAGCTGGCAAAAGAAATGCATCCCCCTATAAAAAAAATCAAGTTCCTGTCTCAGAGATACTGAATTGTTTCAAAAGAAAATACATGTGATTTATCACTTCTCTCTTCCACAGGTGGCTCCACTGAGTCTTGCTTCCTACCCTCAGGTCATAACCTTTCGTGTTGACTCCAGAGTAACCCAAGGACACCGGGGATAGGCAGCAGAGAAGAAAGCTAGCATGGTGTTAGCACCAGACCATAAACATATCACAGAGTGGGAGCACAGTCACACAGCTGGACTATCTTGGCTCTCGCTCCCGTACAATTTCATTAGGCTCGTGCCCATCCCAAGACCTTCTGTGTAATTAACGCTGCTGGCCAGCCCAGCAGGAGATCATGGGAGCACTCAAGGCTGGCAGACTCTCATAAAGTCTCTGCACTAGTGACACTAATAAACAGAAACACAAAAGGAAGGCATATAGCAAGAGTATTACTTTAAAAAAGGATCAGTGATTTGCATGGGTAGAGAAAACAGCTATTCATGGCACAGGCTGGGCTCTGGAAGTGATGAAGTGAGACAAATGCTTACATGGAAAGACAGAGTAGTTTGGATTCCTTAGGGAACAGGAAAATTAGGGAAGCAATGCTATAAGCAGTTCCACTACTTTCCCAGGCAAAACCTGTCAAATATAGTATTTGTTGTGCATGCATCAGGCTGTCTTTCTCATGCCCTATACTGAATCTGGGCAATTCTGCTCGTATTGTGCACTTTCATCCTCTCCATCTCTTGGCTGGGAGCAGTTCCAGGAGGCAGCCAAGCCCAGTTCTAAACCCACATATGGTGAGTTACCAGGTATGAACACCTTAAGTCTCTTTGGCAGTCATTCTCCAACCTCAGGGAGCTTCTAGGTCCAGGTCATTTGCAGGAAGATTTAATTTCCAGATCACTACAACTATTGCAGCTTTTGCTGACCTGAGCAATAAACGCCAGGAGCCTTCCTTGGTTATCCATTAGCTATATCAGAACCTTCTCAAGGCTCAATCCCATATAGTGAGCAGACATCAGGCACTTGAGTAAAAACTAGGCCAATTGCCCTGCAAAAGCAGAAGTTCTCAGACTGTGCAGCAAGCAGTCTTCCATGTTGAATTCTAAGATCCGTTACTATTCCTATGCCTCATCATAAATCCATTGCCACACATCCACACGCCCATCTTCCAGCAACCCTGTCTTCAATGGTAATCCAATTTATCCATACACATCATGTATTTTTAACCTTTTTTGCTCCTCTAAAGTCTTCTTCCAGACTGATTTTCCTAAATTTTTTCTCTTCCCAGCTTCTTTCCTAAAAAGCAGTCATCACTGGTATGTGTATTATTTCCCCCCACCCCGTAGAGATAGAAGCAGTACACAATGTCAGACTGACAAAAACATTTTCCATTAAAGAGAAAGAGCAAAGAAACAAGCACTGGCCTGATATTTTGTATAAATAATTTTCTTTCCTACATAGCAAGGGTATGAGAATGGGCATGCTGTCTTAAATACAAAGCCTAGCAGTTTAAGAGTTGCACAACAACAAATAAAGTAACATTAAAAAAACCCAAACCACTTTACCACTGCTTATCAACATCAACACTGTCATAGCTACAGTAAATCTAGTAATCCCATTTTCTCAGCCTTGCTGCCTGGTGTTTCTTTCTACAACTTACTATGTCTTTAATTAGAGAACACAATTCTTTGTGTTTTCACTTTTACAGGAAATTGCTTGGCTCCTTGGAGGCTGACTAAATGGCAGTAATAACAAACCAACTGATCCTCTTTAACAGGAATTGCAGAGAAACCTTGTTGACTCAAACACACAAGAGTGAAAGTACATAACTGATTTGAAAGGAAACAAACTGTTCTATGGAGGAAATACTGATGAGAACTGCTCTTTCTGTGAATAATTTTAACATTGAGGATCAAACAAATCCTGCTAGTTGGTAACTCTGCTGTTGTTGGAAAGTGAGATTTGTTGGAGAATGCAAGCAAAAGAAAGGGGAAAGAGCTGGCTTTATCAGATGAATGGAAGGGGGAGTATCTGAAGTCTCACCTCTAGACTAGTTTGCTCTAATGTGGATGCTGAAATGCTGTTAGCAGGGAAAATTTCTCTTCTTGCATTCATTCTGTGAGACCTTTTCCTTTGCTGTGTAAGCTATGTAAACAATAGATAGGGTTTTTGTAAATAGCATTCATATCTGGTATCTTCTGACCTTGTGTACATTATATTAGGAAAAAACATTTCTAAGTGGGTGTCTGAGACTTTGGCCAATCACTCTAGGAGAAGTGTGAACACTGTTCAATTGCTTTATGGAACTAGAATATATAAATGGTATTGTAAATTTAATAAATAATTCATTCCTCGCTCTGGACTCCTGCCTCGCTGCAGCTCTGAACCCCTGCTTGGAAGCCCACACTCTAACTTATGCCTTTTCGTCCACTGAACCTGAAATCAAATTTTTTACCCTTCTGATTCTAATTTCACCTTTTATGTTTCAGTCGTTCTAAATTACATGTCACATATCCAGTGATACCGAATGGGATTAATTAATGGGTTGAAACACTTCAAGGTCTGGTCTATACAGAGATGACCCCATTGTGTACCACAGTCTAAGTTCCCATTCCTGTCAGTGTACATCAGTGTAGTCTATGCAGTCAGTGTGGAGCAATTCAGCTAACCCTGAATTATGCTGAAAATAAATGCTCTTTTGGGCTTGCTCACTCTAAATACCAAGTGTTAAATTCAGTGTCCACAAACAGATATCTATCGCAATCTAGGATACCATAGAATATTCCTCTGAACATCTAGATGCTGGACCAAAAGGACATGGGTTCTGTGCTGAATCTGCCCATTCTACTGGGCATGCTGGACTCTCCATGGCATCTTAAGTGTCACGAGAACTTTGTGTTGAAATAGCTGTCTCAGCTCTAGGCCACATGCTGATGTGGAGATACCTAGATTTAAAAGACAGAATTTTTTTATTTTTACTCTAAAGTACTTCAGTTAATTTAGGCGCAAAACCTTTCTTATTGGTAAGAGAAAAGTGAGAGGTGGGCCTTTTTCTGTATGATAGTTCTCCAGCAGAGCACTAGAATAATCCTCCTTTGTATGGGTAAGATTCAGAGCCTTGCTGCAAAGCACATGTATTACCTTGATTTCAATGGGATTTCAACATCAGTCACAACGCCTTTTCTCTTTGCAAGGAAAGCACCAAAAATATAAGTAAGGAATAAGATGCTTACAAATGGCCCTTCCCTGAAGACAAGATATGGTAGGTTGACCCTGGTTATATGCCAGGTGCCCACCAAAGCCTCTCTATCACTCAGCTGGACAGGCAAGAGAAACTATTATGAAATGCTTGTGAGTCAGGATAAAGATAGGAAGAGATCACTCATTAATTACCATCATGGGCAAAAATTGTGTGGATTTTAATTGAATTTATTGCCAATCAAATCAGAGGAGGATAACAAGAAATAAAACTAAATCTTAAACACTTTCCCTCCATCCCTCCCTTCTTCCCAGGCTCAATTTGACTCCTGAGTGATGCAGTGATGCAGGAAGAGGGAAATGGGAGCTATGCTCTGTTCATCACACATTGCCTCTGCTGCTCCTTTCTCCTCAGTGGGAGGACTCCTCACATTCCAGCATGGAGTCCCTTCCCCCAGGAGACAGACCTCTGTGCACTTCCCCAAGGAGAGTCCTTCCCACAGGCTGCAGTTCTTCATGAACTGCTATAGCGTGGATCCCTCCCATGGGGATGCAGTCCTTCAGGAACAGACTAATCCAGCATGGGCTCCTCTTTCCACAGGTCCTGCCAGGAGCCTTCCCACAGGGTCACAGCTTCCTTCAGGCATCCACCTCTCCTGGCACTGGGTGCTCCATGGGTTGCAGGTAGATCTCTGCTCCCCCAGGTACCTCCAAGGGCTACAGAGGCACAGCTGTCACACCATGGGTTGCACCACAGGCTGCAGGTGAATCTCTGCTCCGGTGCCTGGAGCACCTCTTCCTACTCCTTCTTCACTAATCTCTCCAGGCGCTGTTGTGCAATTGTTTTATTTCCCTTCTTGAATATGTTATCTCAGAGGTGCTACCACCACTATTGATGGGCTCGGCCTTGGCCAGCAGCAAAGCTATCTTGGACCTTGCTGGCATTGGCTCTGCTGGACTTAGGGGAAGCTTCTGGCAGCTTCTCACAAAAGCCACTTCTGTGGCCCCCCACCACCAAAAGCTTGCCACGTAAACTCGGTACAGAAGAAAACCCTGAACAGCTTAATAGAAGTGTAGTGTACAAAGTGGCTTGTACCACGTTTATGGACAGCAGTGAAAATGCACATATTTTAAAGAGAAAGCTCTGTGTGTAGTAAGTGCCTCTTGTGTTTGTGGTTTTGTGGTAGTAACATAATAAAACCACTGCAACTGGCCTTTCTTCAAGTAGCAGGGCAAACCAATGTTTTTTAAAGGCAGTCTGCTACAGCATGAACAAGACCTACCAATTTCTCTAGGCATAATTGGGTAGCAAGTACTTGCAGAGACTAATTCAACACACCAATTTTAAACACATATTTTAGGATAAAAAGCAGTAGCATTTGTAGGCATGTCTTTCTCTCCACTGACTTAAATGGAGGACTAGAATATTGCTTTCAGAAGATACCTAACTCCTAAATGGTTAAATGAGATGTAATGAATCCTTTTCTTCTGTGTTAAATTTAGCAAAATTAAAAAGGAGAAAAGAGAGGGAAGTTTAAATAGAGCTAATACAGTGCACAACAGTTTTTTTCCAGTTTCTATTCAAAGATGAATTTTACCCATGGTAAATTAGAATTCTTTGGAAACTCGCCCATAACCTTTAAACTTTTCTGGTTAATGATCTTAATACACAATAAAAGCTTTTATCAGTAAATGATGTCTGGATGGGAACCAAACTCTGACTCCTACTCCTTCTCAATGCCACAACATTTTTATAAAGCTGAACAAACATATTATACCAAACCCAGGGCACAGAAGTGTGAACACCAATACACTGTATTAAGACAAAACAGTCCAAAAATAAGACACTTATAGCCAAATTATTTCTGCAATATGTGACAGCTAAACAATGCAAAATCTTTACCTGGAAAGATACTGTATAATTGTAATCTATATTTAAGTGTGTCTAAAATGTATTATCAATCTTTCATTTTTTTCTATGCATTCAGGACTAAAAATAAAATGGAATTATAAGCTCGACAGTTTCATTTCAGAAACTTCCTGTGACAACTATTAAAAGACCATCATCACATATGCAGATTTGAAGAAATCAGATTACCTGAAAAGGCTTTTGTTATCTGGCATAATCCCTCTTTTCTGCAAAGAAAATACGGGATTTCTGGAAGTAGGTTTACCTGTAAGTAAAAAGAGAAGCTTTAATGATTTAATTCCAAAAAATGTTCTTTTATCTTCAATGGAAAATGCCTTCAATGGGTTTGTGTGTAATTTATCAGAGACACCTCATGTGAAAAAGTCCCATCAGTGTCAAGAGGAAATGACAGCTTTGCCCTCTCTGCAAGGTTGGAATAATGAAGTTAAGGTGTGGATTCTTCCTCCGTGTCCATAACAACCCAAAATTTTAGGCCTATATCTCTCCTTCTGGCTGCTGAGTGTTGACCCGTTCCCTGGTCCTTTTTCAGTCTCTGCAGCTACTCTATTCTGTCCAGTTACCAACCACTGTCTCTCCCTGCATGGAAATACCCTATGCCACTTGAATTGCTGTGCTTGGAATCAGTATTAAGCTAATGTAGCTAAACCACAGGCAGGCTCTGCAGAAAACACTGTGTTGCACTTTGGTATGGACATGCCAGCAGCAAGTAATGTTAGTTCAGTATTTAAAGTTTACTGGAGGAATGGGCCATCTGGTTTAAGTCCCTGCTCTGCTGCAGACTTCCTGAGAGAACTTGGACAATTCCTTTGATCACCTTGTGTCTCAGTTATTCATGTGTGACACATCTGGACGTTGCAGCATGCTGTAAGGATTATTATATTGCACAGCATTAGAGGCTCATATAAGGCAATATAGGCAGAATGAGCAAAAAGCAGTTTGCAGAAGCCTGTGATGTTTTATTATCTGAGCATATTCAAAGCATGTATATTTCTAGCAAACTATAATTGCCATAAAAATTTCACTTTGCATACACTTTGCTATGGCATCCTCTCCCAGGGAGCCCCAGTGTACACGCTCGAAGCTCTGACCTCTGTGGACACCCGTGGCTTTTTGTATCACCAGAGGCACCTCTGAAAAGCAGCTCCATTTCTCTCAGACCCTCAAGCTGGAGTCTATAATTTAGAGTCTTTATCCCTTATTATCTGTGCTATTTTACTTAAAATACAAGTCAAACTGTACCTGTAGCTTGGTCACATTTTATCAAAGACTTCAGTTTATATCACTTACATATTTTTATCAAGAGGTCAGGTGTTTACATAGAAATTACGTATCTAAGTAACTTAACTGTGCCCACAACATGTTCAAGTGAAAAAAGACCCCAAAAAGCAATCCTGAAAATACCAAGATAATTGGCACTACTGATGCTTTGGACCATGAGTAAGCAGGTTGCAGTGCCAGAGCAAGGAACTTCCTTGAAGGCCCTGGTCCAGATTACGCATTATCAATTGTAGGAGCACTGTCGCTGTTTGGAGAAGTGCCTAAATTATGTTTACAAAAGGAGGAATTACATTAGGTGAAACTCAGTAGTGATATAAGATGTGAAGCCTAAATTCATCCATCTCTATCTTCTGCCTATATTACTATTCGGAAATATTGCATGCATTTCTAATTGTTTCTCACCATTTCTAAATTCTCTTTTTCAGTAGGGTAAATTGCTTAAATTTCCCTTGTAGACATTTTGCAGCCAGACATGCTGGTTGAGGGTGGCCAAGAATGCAAAAGTTCAAGATAAAGAAGAGAAAAGGGAAACTTGACTCTGAGTTGTAACAATTTTCAGTATTTACACTGAAATACTTACATCCAAACTAACATACTATGTTCAAATGAGAAATTGCTTTTGATAACTGGATGTGATATAAAGAAGAATGAAATGTTGATACCTGACAAGTATTTCTCAGTAAACAGAAAACATGAAAACACTTCACTGCTGCTAAATCATGCCACTGCGGTATAAAATAAACATTAGATACTTTTCTTTTTATGAGTGAGGGCTGCAAATCTGGGCTAGCCTGTCCTTCCATTCCCACAAAGGATAACACAATAATCTCATACCTTCTGGAAAAGCTCTAGATTATGCAAATCTTCTATTTGAAAGCAGCCAGTACCATTTTTTCTGGAAGATAAGCAGATCAAAAGATCCCAAAGGTTCATACCACCTATCCGGAAAGAAAAGAAGCACTTTGAGAAAGAAAATATCATGCAATTCTTATTTGCATAAAAAATACTTAGAGCGAAATCCTGAAGAACAGCAAACTGTTGGAGAACTAATTACATGAGCAGCTACAGGTGGCAGAAGTATAAAAGACATATTTGCTACCACAGTTCAAGCTTTGGGACTATATTTAGGTGTTTAACAGTTGGCATTCCCTGTTATACCTGCCTACTGATGTCCAAACCCTGCTATTTGACCTGTTTAACATTCAGAGATTAAAAATTTTGCTAACATGATGCTGCTTTAAGTTGTTCTTTTTTTCCTGAGCTCCTCAACATGCATGCTT
This sequence comes from Callaeas wilsoni, assembly GCA_013398955.1. Lineage (NCBI taxonomy): Eukaryota > Metazoa > Chordata > Aves > Passeriformes > Callaeidae > Callaeas > Callaeas wilsoni. The sequence goes on from VWPU01003956.1 coordinate 132,646, forward strand.
ATAACACATATCCAGTACATGCAGTGTGATCTTCTGAGGTGTTTCTTTAATGGGAAGTAAATTTTACAGGAAGTGTTACTGGTCATGCTATTGCAAACAGCAGGAATTTTGATGTAGTGGATTCCTAAATATTAGACACCAGACTGCCAGATTTAGGACTGGTGTACAAGTGGGAATTAGATTGCTAGCTTCCGAGCTAATGTGACGCTTCCTTCCGGGGGCAAAGCTGACCTGAAGGTACAAATAGGTCTTGAACTTGCCCCTATCTCAGCATGTGATGTGGTGTAGAAATGCCACTGTTGCCTCAAGTAACCTTGGTCAGCTTCCTCACATGGTCATTTCTTTTCTTCTGTATACAGCCTTTGTTATCTGGACCAGTTAGAGATAGTGGCAGCTCACAACAGAATTTTTACATCTGTTGAGGACACCATGAATATGTTCAATAAAGGGTAAATTACTTCACTGACAGGAAGACAATCAGTAATAATGAACTTCCAAACAGAAAGGGCAGTCAGAGAAGCAGTAAAGCATCCAAGGGTATAGAATCAGGTCTCAAAGCTCCCTGCAGAATATTATTTCAGGGACTGGTTGGCTCTTTTTCCCAAGGTTGGGAAGATTACATGAATTTTATTCCATTTTGTGCTATCCATCTGTGATACTTTTTAAATTTTATTAGATTATCCCCTTAATTTGGTCTCACCAATGGCCCACAGAGGTATTTATTTTATTTATTTCCTTTCTTTCTCCAGAATGTGCTTTTTTCCTATCCCAGTCATGATTACAAATGTCAAGAAGGGTAAAGATTCCACTTAAGGAGATTTAACACTCAATTTACATTAAGTACAGTTATGAACTGATTGTGTAGAATGGATCCAGGACTATGAAAGTAACTATCACTTTTTTATGTTTATAAGCACTGTGACAAAGCTGAAGAGATCAATTTTCAGTTACACTGCATTTATTACTGTAACAAGTTCTTCAATTTCACATTATGAGAACTAGTATTATGGTATAAAAGTAATTAGGGTATATGAAATTTAGGCAAGACAGATTCACTACATGCTTCTTTGTGAAAGAAACAACAAAAAGGCCTGGAAGGTAGATAAAAATGTCACAGATAGCAAACAAACGAAGCATTAAAGAAATGTACAAGCAAATACCTCATTTTAGTGCAAAAGTTTGGCAGTGCTAACAACCTACTCAATGACCTCACTAGCTATGTAATTATCAGATAAGCAAGATGTTATGCCTCTGACTAGTAAACACCTTTGAATAAATCATTATAATTACATATAAATCACAATGCCTAGTTGTGTGCAAATTGAAAGGGAGCTGGAGGGAACTCCATTTCTCAGAAGCAGTTCATTTCCTTCCCTTGTTTATTGTGACACATCCTGCCCTGGGAAGAATTTGATCCCTGACTCCTGAGGATATGCTGCACCGTGCATTTGCCTTTAGGATACATCAGAGTGATCAATATAAATGTAGCTAAGAGAAGAAAAGGAAAATGTACCCTCAGATCTGGTGTGCTTCTGAGCCAGTGCCCAGGAAGTAGAATAGCTCAGGAGAGCTTGAATGCATGCCATTACTTGTGTTTTCTATTCAGAGTAATTAAACCTCTAGCCAGTTATTCCAGTACAGAACAATCAGAACCGAAACATGTCTATTTATAGAAGTCAGGAGACTTCCTATTAGAAAAACAGTGTACACCTTGTGCTGTCTCTCAGATTCAGGCTGACAGAGCAGTGTGACTTCTATTTAAATGTATCGATATACTCCTCATAAACTATACCTGAAAAAACATTCTTGGAAAACAAAAACAAAAGAGGCATGTGTTACAACAGCTATTTAGTTCTAGAACAGGCTCCTCTAGGAATCCATTTTGCCTCAAATTTGCCCATGTCACTCCTTCCAGAGCTTAACTTTTTGTGGAAAATGAACATCTATGATCAGGAAACCAACTGTCTGTCTTCCTTCTGCATATTTAATAATAACAGAGCTATATCTCAGGAAAAAAAGTGGTACTGTTATTAGTATTCCAACAACATCACATGGGCCATGCAAAGGACCAAAGATCCCTTTCACAGAACTTATTTTTAAAGTAAAGCAAGATACATGTGAGCTAAAACCTTCTGCAATAAAAGAGAAAACAAAAGTGACAGTAATAATAAACACCATCTGCATGAAAGGATTCATGTTTCAAAATGTTTTTAGAGACTTTAATGCAGAAGCATTAATAACGTCCATGATATTCCATTTTCAATGTACACATTGTTTTGCTGGTTTCCCGCAGACTTCAAACCAGAAGCAGGCTTTTACAGGACATTTGAGGGGGAAGGTTAAAAAGAATGCTTCATATCTGAGCAATTTAATTACTAGCAATTTGCATGAAGCTTTTCCCACAGAATAAACTTAGTCTCTAGTTATGGAAATCCTGTTTGCTTTATTCAGCAAACCAGTGGAGCTCAGCACACAGGAGCTATAGATCAGTTAGACAGGATGAAATCACACCTCATGGAGATATCTCTACTCTTTACGTTATTTTGCACTTGGACAAGTAGAAGAGTGGTAACAAGATGAGAATATGCAATTGCATGTTCATCTGCTCTCTGAATATCTTTTCAAATCAGGATTGTTTAGTTCAGCCTGTTAATTAAGGCCTTGCATACACAAGGAATGCTCATCTGCAGAACTACATCTAGCTATGCAGGAAAAGAGAGCTTTATGTGGATACATGCTGGCAGCATGATGCTTTTATTCACCTCTCTTTTGCCAGCTCTTAGCCTCTCCTCTCCTGCAGTCTTTGTAGCCGTCATCCAGCCCCATCTCAAAAAGTAGCTGTACCTGCAATGTGTATCCCATGTTTACCTAAAAATATCAGCCCAAGTCTCTACTTCAATTAGTAGTAGTACAGCATAATTTGATTGAAATCTGATGTGATCACCTTTTATCCTGAATGAGTCAAAGAACATGCTAAACAATTCAGAGAGCAATAACTTTCAACTGAAAATTGATGTAATGTACAAATTATCATTTTCAAGGAGATAGCACTGTTTACATTGGCTTTGACCTGATTTGTTGTTTGAAATAATTAAAATAGATAATGTGGAAAAAATAATTTAAAGGATAATAGTCTAGGGAGAAAAACAAACTTTTTTTAGCAGCAGAGGAAATAGCAATGCAGACACCAATAAAAACATTTAACTTTTTCTGTAATAATTTTCTGCAGAAAGTTTTTGTATTCTGATCTCATAGACCAAAGTTAATAGAAACCAAATGAGAACTGTAGGATTTAGTGGGGTTTCAAGTTTATAGATAAACTTCAAGAATTTCTGAAGGTGATTTCTAAAGTAAAGTGATCTTATTCCAGTCTTTGAAATTATCACATTCTCCCCATGAGCTATGGCATTGCAGGCTACGTTTTGCAGGAAAACTGTTAGATGCATGCACCTCTGGAATTTTTAATCTCTTAGGCATATATTATTCAATTTAATAAAATGACTAAGTTTCATTTCATTACCATAGACTGAAATTTCCTTTTGCAGTATTAAGGTTTCCATCCTGAATTTTGAAATGGAAGAACTTTAAATAATCAAGTAAGATTTTCATCTTCTATGTTTATCTTCCTGTATTTCATTCATTCTGGGAAATAAAAGAAAAAGCCACTTGGATGGATTTATTTTTATTTTAATCTTAAGTCAATTTGCAATTTTGCATTTGCTCACACCACTACCTTGAAATTAATCCGTTTATGAGCACTAGAGGAAAAGAAGACAAGAAACAGCCAGCATTTGTTTGCCAAGAACATATTATATAAAAGTAGTCTCCTTTCTTCTGATAGAGTAACTGATCTGGTAAACAGAAATCAGAGTAACTGATTTCATGAACAAAGCAAATATTAGCAATGAAACAATCTGACTTTAGTAAGTCTTTACACATTTTTTTCCACATAACATACCTATGAGGTGATTGCACAGCTATTTTTCTTGGAGCAGAACCTCAAAAGAGACCCCACTTTACATTCAGTTATGATCAAATTTTTCAGTAACAAATTGAATGATGGAATAAAAAGTGCATTTATAAGTAGCAAGTGACACCAAGTTGAAAAGAAGTATAGGAACTTTGTGAAGCACAGTCAGAATTCAAAATAATTCTGGTAATTGGTCCAAATTCAACACAAGGAAATTCAAAACAAGTTAAAAGTGCTGTAGCTCATAAGAAGAAATCAAATGGAGAGGTACAATTTGCCATAGAGCACTACTGCAGAGAAAGACCAAATTCATAAACTGCATATGAACTAACAATACAATATTATTGCCAAAAAAACCCCCCACAACTGACCAACAAAGCAAATATAAATAAATTTTCAGCTGTTGGCAAGTATTTATTGATGCTGAAAGAATTGAACCCACTCCTTTAAAATTTCACTTTTAATTTATTTATTCCATTCTAATTCCCCACAGAATTCTAAATATAGCCCTGCAGATATCAAGAATTGTAACCAAACTTGCTCATGAAGGTTACGCTGGTAACAATGATCAGAATGATCAGGGGGTAATCCTTCTGCTTCAGCTTGTGTTGGTCATACCTTTCCAGTAACACCGTTCCCCAGTTTTGGAAAACACAGTTTCAATAGAGGGTTAGAAAAAGGAGGTAGATTTTGAAAGACCTCCTACAGGGAGGGATTGACTGGGATGGATCCTTTGTGTAGCAGCTCATGCGGTGATGTCTTTTTGATTTAGTACCAAACCAGTTTACAACACATCGTTGATTTAACTATTTCTGAGTGTCAGTGCCTTCCTGCTGTCTCACTCTGACCTGCAGCAAGGAGCCTGGGATGGGCAGGAGGCTGGGAGGGCACACAGCCAGGACAGCTAACCCCAAGTGGCCAAAAGGATATTCCGTACCCTATGATGCTGTGCTCAACAGCAAAAGCTGGGGTTACAGAAGGGGATGGGGAGAAGACACACATTCAGAGCCTGCCCAACTAACGGTTTGGTTCCATCCATTATGAAGCTCCTGTCCTGGGGATGGCTGAACACCTGTCTGCTCATGGGAACTGGTGATAGAATTCCTTTTTTTGTTTTGCTTGCAGACACAGCTTTTGTGTAGCCTATTAAACTGTCTTTATCTCAATTCATGAGTTTTCTCACTTTTACCCTTCTGATTCTCTCGCTTTTCCCACCAGGGGGAGATGAGCCAGGAGCTGGGTGGTGCTGTGCTGATGGCTGGGTTTAAACCACAACACCACAGAATAAACTTTTACCCATCCAAAACCAGTTCTCTCTTTAATCACTGGAGACAGGATACAAAGTAAGCATTTTAATTTGATGCAAAGGGTACATAAAGAACACCTTATAATCACATGTATCACGTACTGGAATACCTTACTCTGAGGAGGCTATAGAACCCCTGCTAAGAGAGATCCTGAGATTTGTACAGGATCCTTTTAAAAGAGAAATTCGTGTCAGCTCTACTTGAAATATGTTTTCAGGCACCTCTGAGCTGCATGGATGTAACAAGAAGATTTTCAGGAAAAATTATTGTTTACAAATTGATGCATTCAACTGTATTCAGTTATGCTTATGGCATGTTGTAATCCTGATCCGTAAAAAAATAAATATAAGTTTTAGATGAATATAAGTTTTAGCTTTATGAATCATAAGTCCTCATAGTATACAAGGAAAAAAAAATAGTCAACCTCCCCTGCTCCTGCATGGTAATGGAGTGAGCACAGATTGTACCGAGTTGGGTGAGGAAGCACGTATTTATGGCAGTAGCTGTTTGTGCACAAATCCTACTTTAAACTGGACAGAGGAATATCTTGGGTTTCAACCCTGCAATGTAGTCAGTTTATAAGAGCCAATAGTTTGCTAGCCAGGAGTTTAAAGTGGAAGCACTAACAGATGTCTGAAGGACAGAACTTCTGCCTCACTGACTGCCTCTGAATTCTAGGCTGAATTTTATGCCCTTCAGCATATCAAAGGGTAGCAACATCAGGCAGGCTGCGTGACGGGGTCTGGGGATGTGGGAATTCTACACCTCTGAAGATGTGAGCTCCACTGATAACACCCCAGGGGAAAATATCCTTTGAAGCCTATTTCTGGTTACAGCAGTTTGGCTGTCTTGTGCAAATATCAGAATGCTGCTTGTTGGACTGAATAGTTTTTCTTTCTTAATGACACATCTTCTTACAAGTTTTTGATATCACTGTTTTGTTTGTAAGGCTTTCCCTAAAGGAATGTCTCACACCTAGGTGTTGAGGAATTTTCTCCTGAAAACAATAGTTATTGGAAGCATTTTAATTTCTCTTTTGGTGTGGCCCTTCGTGGTCATGAGCTATTACCAATATGGACTCACTACGACAACAATGAAGAAATGATCATTCCTCATGAGTGATAGCACAGGACGAGATGGTGAGGTTTCTGATATTTTCTGAACTATTCTGGAAAGCAGCTATTCACCTGCCCATATGCAAATCTTTCACTGTTTCAGAGTGTGTTCAGACTGACTGTACTCTGCCATAACACATAGCCACATAACCACCAGCTCAGCTGGACAAATCAGGCTAAAATCTATTGTCACATTGATCGCAGTGGAGTATTTTAAGTGTAAAAAAATACCCTACCCTATGTATGAGGCTGAGATTGTTGTACACAGTAAATTCATTCACAAAATACTTTGTGCAGATGCTGTATGGCTGCCAAGGAAAGGCTGAAGGAATCCTGAGGACAGTTACTACTCACTCCCCTTGAGGATGATCAGGATTTTTTTTTTGGCTCAACTATGCCCTAACTAAGTGAATTTGAAGTGTCAAGGGAAGCATTTTTTGTAGACGAGACGCTTGTGTGAACCAAATGGAACCAGTTTAATTCCAAGGACAGTTCATCTGTCCCTGAACAGCTTAGCACAAAACACTGCCCTGTGCTCAAGAATTAATGCACAGTCACATCTGAGTTCAGAATTTGGGCAGTGAAATAGAGATTTGAAGTTGTTTGCAGTGCCTCTCATAAAAACAGAGCAATGCTTGACTATTCTGTATCTCTTCTGCACGTGCTGTGGAGGGATATTAGGTCTAACTACAAATGGAGAAGTATAATGTTTCCACCCTTGCCTGAAAGAAAGAATTATTTTATTACTGTTTATTTATATCAGGGACAGGTTTCAAGCCTGCTCTTCTTGTCAATCCAAAGGCAAATTTTAAAAGTAAAACAATGAGCATAACAAGCCAAGAGCTACCTGTTTCTATCAGAAATATTCTCAAATGTAGAAAGATATTTTAATTTCTCTACCTGGTCTCAAACTCTAACAAAGAGTTGTCATTCTTACTGGAGTAATTGATAATACAAGGCAGAGGACTTTCTCTAAAAGAAGCAAAAGAAATCTATTGCAAGCATAAGTACAAGAATGGATCATGTTCAGTCACGCAATAGATTAACAATCCCTTCTTCAATCGGTAAATTACCATACTATAACACACAACCAAAAAAGAAGTTTTGGACCTGCAGCAAATGTTTTAAAGTTGAGTTTTCAATTTGCAAATAACTGTCAGTAAGACAACAAGAGGTAGTAAAAAAAATTAAATTGCAGTATTATTAAACTATATTCATATATTTTTCTGTGCAACCAAAGAATGAGCAGAATACTGGAAATAAAAGTGCATTCAGAAATTGTATTAGTCTGACATGGGGAGAATACTGCAGTATCGTAAGGCATGTGCATTAGATGGTTCTCAGTCTATCCAAGGAAAGACTGTCAGGCTAAGAATAATCCTCCACTGAGTTGTATTACAGATTGCAACTCTAACAACCTATAGGTTTTATCATGGCATAACCTGTCAGCTCAAGGTATGAAAATATGCTGTCAAAATAGTTTCTGAGCTGTAGTAGAGTTCAATAGCAAATAAAAGGAAAATATGCAGTTCTGACCCAATGACAAACATTGGGGCAATTCAAACACTCAAGCCTATTATTCCACCTCTGTGGACACACCATGCTTTGGATGAATATTTCGATTACTCTGGTATGTTCTCTACACCCGGGTATTTTCTGCACAGCAAGCCTCAGTGAAACCAAAAGCTCCTAATAATCCAATATGGTATGCTCTTCTTGTATGCAAGTTAAAATAGCTTACAACCCCAATTGCTCCCAAATGCTGGAATTCTTACTTTATATGTATTTAATACACAACATAAGCTACAACAGTCAAAGCTGCTATATATGTTTCTTTGCCCACAAAATACTCTTCTCTCTTGTACACATGCACACACACACGAAGCAGCACAGAGGCACAATGCTGAGTGGGGTAACCCCAGTAACCCTGTCAGAGAGACGCAAGCCCCTGCCCTGGTACCCCCAAGATGTCCCTGGGGAGACCACCACAATGCCGAACATGGTGAGTGAACAGGAGCCCCAAGGCACCTCGTGGACCTGAGGAGGCGTGGAAGCACATCCTAACCTGGATGAGTGCCTACATAGAACTTAACAACAAGAACGAGTGGTACTGTGGCACCTTCCCCACTAGACTATTGCAAAACCTGCAGACCCTGCTACTTTTATAAGGAAGAGTCTGGGTTTTTAGAGAGGCACATGCAACAAAGAGAAAGAGTTGGTGGCTGGAAAGAAGATTCAATTTGAAAGTAGCTCCTAGGGAAGAGGAGTTCTGCCCAAGGAAACCAAATTGTCAGCTTGTGTATATTTTCCATCCTGCATTTCACCCCAACATTTCTACCACTCCTACTCTTTGCAACAAAACAGGAGGTACCTGAGCTGAGGAGCTCTCGCAATTACGGCACTAATGAGAGTTCATCATTGACTTTAAAAGGTAGAAACTGAGCTAGAGCTGAGAAAACAGCCTCTTCCCTTCTATGGAGACACAGCAGCCTCAGGATAAGCAGCTAAGGAATAAATGGGTTTATTTGTCTTAATGTCCTGTCTCATTCTAATTACAATGAATAAGCATACTAATTACAATGTTAAAATAATGATGTTTGATCACACATGCAAGAAAAAAAAAACCCCATATTTTAAGATCCGAATCGCAGACCTTGATCACTGTAATTACAGCACTCAGGCATCCTATACCAATACTTATTAATACGTCAGATTCTGTAATACCCAGGAGACATGAAACAGTACTGAAAAAAAGAAGCTTGGGAATAAAGGCAATGGCTAAACTAAACAGTGTCAAGACACAGGCCCAACCACTGGCCTGCAATTATCTGCTGTGTTTGTTTTCTTCTCCCTGGGTGGCCACGCAATGCCCCAGGAGACAGCCTAAGCCAGTGACAGTGCCTAAAACACAGCAGAAAGCAGGCCACCCTCAGTCAGGGGAAAAGAGTTTAGATACATGGACATGAGCTGTACTGCATCACTTGTCCTTAGAACTAGGTAATTGACCCAAGTTGTTTATGAGTTAGACAAAACTGCAGAAGACAGTGATGCAATAATTAAGTCATGCCTAATGTAAGGGAGATTTCCAGCTGCACTTCACAGATACTGTTTTCTATGTATCACTCTATGCTGCCTTTCACTTCTACTCACCTGGCATGCCACGGGGTAGTGAAAGTCCATGACAGATATCTGGACTGCCATGTAGAGCATCCATAAAACAAGGACTCTAAAGCAGACCTTAAAATTATCTCTGCAAACATTTTAAAGAAATGCAGGGTCAGACCTCACTTTTGAAGGTCAACAGATATCCTCACATTGCTAGATTTGCAAAAAAATGGGTAGTGTAACATCTGGGGTATAAATCATATGTGCCATATGTGCCAGGAAGAAGTAAACCTGATGCTTTCTTCTATTTCACATATCATCCTGTTGTAAAGAAGGCAACCTAACTAGTCTACAGTTACCTTCTGGGCTAAATACTTTTTTTTCTACTCTCAAAGCTTTTTTAAAGCCCTAACACTACATTCCTAGGGAAAATAGAGCTAACATGTCAAACTCTATTAAAGTCCTTGACTTCAGTCTCATCCTCATAGAAAATTACCTCAATTATTTTTTGTTGAAGAATGACTTCTAGACAGGCTCCACTGATACTTGGCCCACTGTGGCTGTGAAACCTGAAGTGAGAGAATTTTTTTTATCCACTTGCTGAAGCCAAAAGGGAAAAAAAATATTTAAATACCTAATTCCCATTTAGACAGACAAATGCTTCTTGATTTGCTCAAAAATAGCAAGATCTTGTTCTTATTTTGTCTATCAGCCTGTTGAACAGTACTTTGGTATGCTGATATGTTTTCTATTTTACCTATTGCAAAAAAAAAAAAAAAATTGTAGTGAACTGGTTTTCTTTCAAATAAAGAAAAAATCATCTTGTCTTACTTCTCCGTTTTATACCAATAGTCCTTTTTCAATAAACAGATCAACTGAGCTGTATTCTATCAGATCTAAAATAACTGCGGTTCTGCCAGATTCATCTCGCATCTTGCAGAAGAGCACTCTGTAAGATCTCTCTCTATATACACTTTCAGTAGTTGCTATAAATTAAAACTGAAAATCCTTTTTATAGCTAAATATTTATTTTTGAAAGCACTACCACAAATGTCAGAAACAAAGTCATTACAACAATAATCTTGTTATAGAAACACTTCATGACTTGAACAATTTTGTTCAAACTTTCCAAAATGCATACTACTCAGCTCCTCTGTCCTTCCCGCTACCAGAGTAGGACTGTATTTTATTTATGTGAGGCACCATTGAGGAAATATATTAAGACTATATTTTTTTCATCTTGCTACCAGATAAAGTTGCTCAAATCCTATTCCTTTGCTACTTTTTAATCCAAATCCCTTCAATATTTTGCCTTTCTGTTGTGAAAAATGGACATTGTTTTGTAAGGAAACATGCATGCCAAAAAATACAGAAATTCATGATATGTGGGATTTTTTCTTTTTAACCAAAGGGAGGATGTCGCTTTTAGTAATACTTTTCTGTATGAAATAATTTTTTCCAGAAATCTGAAGGTTCTCATGACTAACTTGAAACTGAGAAATAGTTTCAATTTCTGAGTATGTCAGAGGAGCCTCTATTCTCTTTGACATCTATGCAAACTAGGATTACCTCCAAATGGACAACCTCAGGGGCTGAGTAAAAAAAATATTCAATATTACATTGAAAAATCAACTCTGAGGGAGTACAATGCACATCAGAAGGGTAGAATAATCCTTCCCCTCATGAAGAAAAGTTTCCCTTTTGATGTAAAATAAGCCAGCGTAACAACAATATATTGTATGAAAGTTTCAGAAACATTCTAAACCGTGGGTGGCTACTGCACTTTTGATGTCTGGGGTGGCTTTGCGATGCAGCATTCAAAAGAGGTGTCAGCTGAAAGTGGATGCAGCTGGAGAAAGTTGGAATCTGAACCTAGGAATGGCGTGGGCTGGCTGCAAATTACAATGAAGGCCTACACAGTGTTTAAGCTTTTTGTTGCCTGAACCAATAAAAGTCATGGGAGCCAAAGTAAAAAAGAAAAATACCCAAAGTTTTTGTTTCAGTGGTATATAATGCCGCTACCTAAAATGGGAGGACAGTGATGAAAGGCAGCAGCACACTTCTCACAGCTGACCAGGGCTCAGAGCCAGTGACTGCATCAAAAAGGATTCACAGCTTCCAGCAGCCAAATCGCTGAGCAGTCCTAACCAACAATCCCTTGCAGAGAGTGCTCTGGCAGGACAGTGACAGGCTTCTGGCTAGACTGAGGTGCATTCTCCCAGCACCTATATTAGCAAACAATTATCTAACATTTAGGAACAGACATATATATTTATAAACCAGAGTCTCTGCTTGAACCCTATCAGAGCCAGGATTCACTTCTTAAAGGGAAGCATTTTAAAAATACTTGAAAAAACAATTGTCTGCTGTTACCTTCCGATCCGACAGCCTACAGTTATAAAAAACTGCCTCAAACTCTTTTACAGGATTTGGATGTTACTAGCATATTACAAAGCTGGTATACTGATGCCTAAATCTCTTGTATTTATTCAATTTCTGTAGCCTTGCACATTGCTGCTTTCCTTTGACCGACGTGTGGATCTTCCTGGACACTGGTGTTTTTCAGATTCTGTTAACATGACATAATTTCTTCCAGTAAAGTTTTAATTTTAGCTCACTGTGTAATCAGTGGGTATCATTTTAATTATTGTAATCTCTAAGTCAGCCCCTTAAATACCACTCTCCACTGGACTGCATGTTCTGTTTATTAAACTAAAAAGAACATTCAGAGAAAGATATGTTTGGTATGTTTAGGACTAAATGCTGTATTTTAGTTTTACCTGGCAGAGCTCAATGTCTTTATACTTTTGTTATAAACAAATAAAAAATTTCACTTTCTAAAGGAAAAGAGTACATTTGTAACAGAGGATTCAGTACAATCTTACAGAGGGTTTATTTTAGTAATACAAAGAAATCGTTTGTGTGCTCTTCTACAAAGCATGAACATGTTCTGCTAGTAATTAGGAAGAAGAATACATATTGTTCAGAAAAATATATGATGCATTTAGATTTTCTAACACGAAACCACAGCATCACATTAGAGAGCAGAATTCATTTGTGTATGTCAGAAACTTATGTCTTGTACTGAAACCAATGATGTGTGCAGCATGAGACTAATTGCTAAAAGCAAAACTAAAAAGTGATCAAGACAATCTATGTTTCTGGTGTGCATTTCCTTCCCAAAACTAAATGAACTTCAATGTTATGGAAGCAGATTAAGTCTCTTACATGCTTGTAACTCAGTATGCTCTGAGGATCACATTTCTAGCTATTTAGCTTGCTTAGGAAGCTCCTTGTTTAACAACATACAAAAAGTGTCTCTAAAATGTGTGTTTTATTTGTCAAAACTTAGCTCAGGACTCACATGACACATATTTTGCATTAGGAAACCAGCCAGTTTTGTATACTGTTGGTTATATATTTGTACCAACAGTTAACCAAAAGGATTTTGGGAAGAGAAGTTACATCTGCTAGATTTGAATATATGTATGTATTTGTACGGTAACCCACAAAATATTTCTGTGGCTAGCTTCACCATTATTATTTTGCACAGTATTTTAAATTACTTACTTATGATAGAATGATCTTGTGCTTTTGCTGGCATGCTAGGATCTCCAGTCCTGCTTATTTAACCTTACCTCCACAGGGTTGTTTACACTTTCAGAACCTGATTTCAATTTACTTTAATTTTCTCAGAGACTTTTGTATTTATAAAAGCTGAGCATCTAGTGACCTCTCTATTCCTGACATTTCCTTTACTCTCCACTATGAAAAAGAACAAAAACCCCAGTGTCCCATTTCTGTTCCAAAAAAACTAAACTGCTTCCTTCAGTGGGTTGGTCCTTGTAATTGAAAATGGCAACCAGATGTTTACAGAACACACAAGAAATTTTCCTTGGGGCCTTTAGCCTTTATAATTGTTTGCTAAAGTTAGTTGGATTTCATGGAAACTTGTCTGAGGCTGCAACAAACAGCAAGTAGGGGCTCCTCCTAACTGTACTCTGAACAATTAAAAAAAAAAAAAGAAAAGTAAAGTTAAAACTAATGTTTCCTATTCTTGTTGATGTATTTCTAACTCCATAGAAAACCATTCACTAAGGGAGAAAATTTGGGTCTCTTACTGCTTATTTTACATGGCATCCCATGAAAAACATCCCTATTTCACAATACGTTATTTGCTTTCTACTTTCTCAAAGTTCAGCTGGCTATTACCTAAGCACCATTGATTTTTGCTCCCCTCCCTTTTTCGCACTCCTGTCAGGAATATATTCTCATAAATTTTGGGGGTTTTGAGAATATTTTGCATTTTAAGAAGATGCTGTAAACTACATATTGTTTGTTCCTCCAAGCCCTGAGTCACCACAGCTGATTCATACTGGACATCTCTCTATCTTCTTTAGAAATCACCATTTTCACTCTTCAGTTTTTTGTCTGCCTGATTTTCTCAAGGGTAGTCATGTACTTCAAGAAGTCTGTGAGACCATCTTGTTATCCCACCAGGGGACTCACTACACCCAATAAAATCTCTTTACCTAATATTTCAAAACATCTAAGATTGAATGCTCCACAGCTCCAGGGAATCCATTTGATTACTCCACTAGCTTTACACTCAAAACAGATTTCCTAATAACAACTTTGTTGTAGTACATCATGCCCTGATTACTACAGCCATGATGAACAGATTGCTCTTTTTTCCTTGGCAGCAGAATTTGTTAACACTTTGTGTTAACAAGTACCTCTGTTCACCCAAACACACCAGTCTTCACAGCTACAGAAGAAAGAGCATCACTGTGTCCTCCTGTCTCTACCACCGTCTCTCATTTTCACTAATTTTGCTGATATGGTATGTCTTGGAAAATGAAAAACGCATGTCTGACAGCCACCAGACGTAGCCCTGGGGTCTTCCAAAACCCATGGCTGTAGTTTATTCTCTAGACTAATTAGCAGCTCTGAGGAAACTTACTGGTTGCACTTATGAAGCAGCACTTCTGCAAGTTCCTACCTTGCTGCTGGCCAGATGTCAGCAATTAAGCTGATACTTTTCCTATTTAGCCTCTGGTCAAAAGTATGAACTGTGAGGAGTACTAGAGGTGATACAATATGCTAAAGGAATAACATATAGATATACAGCAAAGAGCATGCATTTTATCCTAGTTCTGACAGTGACTCATACAGCTTCTATCCTAGTTTTCTCCATCTCTAACTGATGTGGCAACATTTCCCGGCCTCAGAACTCCAACTGCGAAGCAAAGTGAACTGAGTAATTTTATTCCATGAAAAATGTAAATTTTCTTTTAAAAGTGCATTTTCCAAAGGATACAGGACAAACCAAAATGAAAAACTGACAAAGACTGACTTGGAAAACTGCTTTTGAGGAAAATCAAATGAGAATTTTCTTTCGTCTGTCCCCAACTGCTTCTTCAGTCATGCAAATATATAGAGAGACAGAAACTTTGCAGGAAGCATCACTCCCCATCTGTGAACACCTGTGCTTGCTGCTGCAGCCTCATGTTCCCCGACATTCCCCAAGCACGAGCTTCTACAGGGAGTGACCACCACTGGATACAAAGACGCGACAGAACTCTACAGGGAGCCAAGAGGGGGGCAGCAGAGGCCTTAGCTTCCCTAATAATACAATTCTTAAAACACCATTTTACAACAAAATGAGTTATGCCTGAATAGATTCAGGTGGCTTTGTCAGTGAGGGGGTATTTACTCCTTGCTGTAATACATAAGTAGTGCCACTTTAAATACCAAACAGATCTCTTGACCCGAGCTCATAAAGAGAAAGGCCAAGATTTGCTCAGATTTGCTCCCCTGGGTCTGTTGTCTCAGTCATCCCTTCCTGTTCCTGGTGCAGCTCCACCCAAGCACCACTCCCACATCTGCAAAAAGCCAGATCATCCTCACAGTTAGTTGCTGGAACCAGGGCTTAGTTTACACAGCCAAGTATTTAAACACAGCAGGCTTTTAAAATGGCAGAAAACAGAACAGAATTCAGTGTATATCGATAATGTCAGAAAAGAGGAAATACCTTCAGATCTAATATTCTTGCAATATATGTAAATTTAACTATCTGTGTAGTATGAGATCTCTACTTAAAAATGTCAGGAAAATGACTAGGACATGAAAATGGTATTGATTTCAGCGGAAATTGACAGAAAAACTAAATATTGAGCAAAGCTAAGATGGGTTCAATACTTATCTTATGGAACAATAAATTGCACAAAAAAATCTCAACCCAAATCAATATTTGTACAGTAGTGATCTTTCTAATGGCATAGCTAAAATTAAATCTTCAATGTATGTCACTCAAACTGCAAAAAGAGGCAATAGTAAAGTTTAAATACTTAACTGCAGTATTCTAAAAATAGGAAATCATCAAGTAAAAGCAACACTATGAAAATGGTTTATGATTCTTCCTTTAAAGTCCCTCATTGCAGTTGCAAAAGGTTCCACCAAATTACTAACATTCTAAGGCAGCAGGGAGCATATAATGTTACACTGCACTCAGTTTGTCAGGAACCTGAATACATGTGCTTTTTTCTGTGGCCAAACTGACGGGCTATCATTGAGCTTATGCACAATCTTTTCCATTCCAAGAGCTAGTGGTAATGACAGAATTTTGCATGTTATTGTAGAATGAATTAAAATTGGCCAGTCAGATTTCTAACATACAACTGCACACATTTCTTGGAGCCTGGTGTTTGCTGAGATTTGCTTAACTATTAGTAAAGGTGAAGAATTGAGAAATGAAGGAAATTACTATTAAGGGAGGGTCATCAATGACTAATGAGGCAGGCACACTCAGCAAAGGATAGAAAAACTGATGGCTCCGTAAGGAAAGATATAAATAGTTTATCTATCTTTGAAGATGTAATCTGGGCAAAGTATGGAATTCAGGAAAAATTCAGGCAGCAGGCAGTAACTAGGGAATTATTTCTGGAGGATAGAAATGTCTATTAGTGAAACAAATTTCTGAGGTAAAACCTTCATTTTAAAAAATGTTGTGAAAATGTTGTCAGGGTAGCACAGTCATAGGGGGACACAGATGCCGTCAATCTTTACTGTGTTAACAGAGATGAGAGCTTCTCAGACTGGAAGAACAGGGAAGAAGGCAGAAGACAGTTAAAAATATTTGTTAAGTTCTTCTCTGGTATTTGCCACTCTGGGAGGATCTAAGGGGGCTCTGAAGCCAGGTGGCTCATCCCACTCATCTCTGATAGAACAGCACAGCTCTGTCCTGGGCTGAGGGAAGGAAGCCCAGAGACTTGTACAGCTCAGTATGGCAAATCTCCCCTGAGAAAGCCTGGAAGTGTAGGGTTTTCTCACTCCTCCTTCTGATCCTTTTATTATTTTCCATGAGACTGTGACATCAATTTCAACCCCCCCCCAAGGCTTTGGCAGATGCATACCTTGTTCCAGAGGATAGGGAGATTTTCACATTTTATAAACAAAGGAGAAGGAAGGAAGGAAGGAAAGAAGGAACGAAGAAAAGAAGGAAGGAAGGAAGGAAAGAAGGAACGAAGAAAAGAAGGAAGGAAGGAAGGAAAGAAGGAACGAAGAAAAGAAGGAAGGAAGGAAGGAAAGAAGGAACGAAGAAAAGAAGGAAGGAAGGAAGGAAAGAAGGAACGAAGAAAAGAAGGAAGGAAGGAAGGAAGGATAGATACCAATCACACTAGTTGGCAAGCCAAACAAATGTGCCATTTGTAGATGTGCTGGCCAATACAACCTGATACTTTCCTATCAGCTGTTATGATGAGATGTTTGCTCATCAGCAACTCCTTTTGAACCGCTTACTTCAAAACAGATTTTCCACAGATATTTATTGGAGATACTGAACATGTTAAGACATTGCCCAAGGTGGTAATCACAGCTCTCTGCAAAATATGACTATTCCATCGTCTGTTACTAACACAGTTGTAACACATTTCCACCTCTCTATCTGCATCCCAGCAGCAGACTAAAAGATATGTTAAACTTAAAGAAAAACATTTAGGGCTGCTGCTGCAAAAGGAACTCTGAAAGAGCTCAGAGCAGGCACAGATATCATCAGTCTATGGACTTTTCCCTCCATGTGGGTTTAATTGCTAAGGAATGGTGAAAGCACAACTACTTTTTGTTCAAGCAAAGCTGCTTGAGAATTTACTGACAAAGCTATTTTTAGGTGAAAAATTAGAGGTTTGAGTAATTTGTGTTTTACTGCAGAACACATTTGTACGGATTTTTCATAGTAAACCCATAAACCACAGTCTCTTTGCCATGATTAAAAAAAAAGCTATGTTTTTCCTTTTTAGCCAACTGTTTTCCAGTTACCAAGACTTAAAATGGTTTTGGTTGGTTTGTAAGAAGTGAAAAATTTCCACTGAAGAAAACTATTCCCCTGACGTTTCTCTCAGGCAGCAATGAACTCAACACAGTGCTGCAGCCCAGGTGTTGAGGATCTTTCTGGAAGATCAGTGTGCAGAGCTGTCACATTTGGGTTTCAAACAGCAGCAGAACTGGTCCCAAAAATCTTAGCAGGCCAGCATAAAAAAAAAGTTAGGAATGTTTTGTGGTGAATTTTTTTCCATATATGACTTCAGCTAGAGTCTTGGCTCTCAGCCATTCAAAACAAAAAAATCCTTTCAAATTTAGAGTGAACTTTGAAAGATACATGAGTAAGAAAGACTGCACACAAGTAAAAGCATCTGATAGAGCTGCTAAATAATACCAAGTAATAAGAAATTACTCTTTTTATAGATTTTTCACAGCACTCACACTCTGTGTTTCTCAGTTCATTATCTATATATTTTTAATTGAGGCCTAAAGGAGCATATTTTTAATAAATTATAACACTCCTATTAGAAAAATATTATGCCAAAGCATAGCTCAAAATACCCTGCTCCAAAATAAGGAGTACTATCCCATCCAGAAGAGTAAACCACATCATCTGTTGGGGAAGAAAATTAACTTTGAATGTAATTTGCTTAGGTGTAAGAAAAGATCATTGGGTTGGTATGTAGACACATTCTTTTACTTACTTCTTGTTCTTAAAACATAACCTTAGAGCTAGACACTTACATAACAGAGAATAGTTAAAGTCAGATTTATGCTGCCATGAAATGGAATTAGTAGAGTCTTACTCTTTGCCTTAAGTTGGCAAGCATTTGACTTTTTTATGTAATCCAACATCTGCTGGAAGCTGTAGGATGTTCCTGGAAAATACCTAAGACCCTTTCATTATTTTTTAAATTATTACTGGAAAAATACTACAGGAAGTACTGGTTCTAGCCTGTAAAGTATAAATATCCACAGTTAAGCTCATTTCTGCAAAGGCAATATTTGGAGTGTAAAAACTGTACAGGAGAACTTCAGTCTGAACTCAGCACTGTAGGAAAATCTAGCACAGTCCTTTTTTTCTTTTTTTTTTAATAGGTTGCAACTGAATTTGGCATACCCACTTCCTTGGCCATTTGAAACAAAAGTATTTCACAGAGATGGTGCACATGGTCCTCAGAGATACCATCTTTTCTCTGCAGCGCATCTGACATTAGCAAAGCCTGCAGACATGATGTGTGTTGTCACTCTGAAATGGAAAGTACTCAAAGGCTAAAAGGTGACTATAATACTAGAATAAAGTAAGAGTGAGATGAAGACAATTTACTACTTCTTGGTACAGCCTGCCAAAGAAAACTACAGGTACCTCATTTCAAGAAAGTTTCTTAGAGAAACTTGAAATTAGTGATGGAATTTTGAGCAATCTCAAGCATGCTAAGTAATTGTAGTTTTCATCTATGAAATTATCTGGTTTGGTTAAAACTCAAAGCAAACCTGAGCTCTCTGGTAGCCCCAGAACTGTATCGCAATCCTGAATGATGCCAACAGTACTCCCTTTAGCATGAGAAATATCTAACTACACCATTTTTCCTCTGACAGAGTGGTAGCCTGTGTAATTTTTTTCAAAGCCTTCCAGTTCTCAAATTGACTTCCAAGACCAAATTGGCATCACAGTTTAAGTTCATATCTCTGAGATGTCCAAGAACACTCAAACATGGTCATCACATATCTAACAGGTGCCCAAGCTTCAAGCACAGTGTAACTCTACACAATAAAGCTACAGTCCTTTGTGCAAGAGATCAGGATTCTTCAGCAGTCTGCTTTAACTGTGGATCAAATTTCAAGAGGAACCAACACTAATCTATCCTAGATTCAGCAGCAAGTGCAAAATGTACCTGTCCTATATTGTGTTCTTTAACAAGTTTACAGAACGATCAAAACATTACTAGAGAAATAACCTTCGCATACAACTTTTCTTTAGGAGAGAAAATGATAAGGAAACAAATGTAGCAGGTATGTGTTTTGTTATGTAACATTCTATTGAAAATCCCTCAGTTACATTGATGAAGTTGGTATGAGAAGTCATCAGGAACCAAAATGATCTGATTTAGTTGTCAAGACTATGATGAACTACTCTGCTGCGGTTTTTTTTTTTGAAGAAGGATATATCTAATGGAAGAATCACCTAACAGTGGAAAATTATCCACACAGCTAAGAAGGGCTAGAATTTGGCTTCTATCCTTACTTTTATCAGAGTTTATACACTTTATGTTTGTGGAAGAACTCTGGATCAATTCTACATATAGTGATCACACTCAGTAATTAACAAATTAACTAAGTCAAATTATTCTTACTGTGATAAGGGCTCTCATGCCTCAGATCTTCCACCAGTCTCCTGTTTTCAAGGACTGTGACTGTATATCCATGTTTTGCCAGGATGCGCTGCCAGAGCTGCCGGTCAGTTCCATGGTGAGCAGGAGGCGCATAGAGAACTGCTCTTCTCGTGCGGCTTCCAAAGTACGGGAGAATGGAGGCATCGATCTACAGCAAACAGTGCAAAGTCAATGGTTGTAAGACAGGACATTCCTCGGCAGTATAAAATACAGCTGTTTTTCACAAAAAGAAGCTAGTAACTTACTGTGACAACATAGGAAATAGTTCTAGAATAATTAAGAATTCTCTTTATATCAGGGACTTCGGACCACAAATTCCATTTTGTCTGCTTCTCCATTTTTCTATGTTCATTTTGGACTGATACTATAAAGGTTTGCAAGCTCTGGGTAGCACTCAAGGGTCTTTAAACCATGTTCTTCCCTTCCTGGAAACAACTTTTCCTGAAATCTGGGCTGCTCTGGTGAGCTGGTAACAGCAGTTGCCATCTGACTTTGACTGTGGCTGTGGTCACTTAAACAGAGAGGCCTTGGTAGGTCCCATGTGCACTGTTCCAAGGAATGCGGGTCCTATGCAGATGGTAAATGCAGGCGTCTGAGCTGTGCTATGCAGCATTATTAAGAAAAGTAAGAAGGATACTGGGGTAAAATCATACACAGGAATCCTAAACAGTACTGGAGATTACTGTGCTCTAGAAGTTAAATGTAACCTTGTCAGTCCCTTATTGCCTTATTAGTCCAACACGATCTAGCCATAGGAGGACTGGCAGAGACTTGTATATAGGAGCAAGTGGAAAGGTATCTGATGTCTCCAATGAATCCCAAGGAACGCTTGGATTATCTCCCACTTCCTGTCTTCCCATACAGTGCCTAGGGACAATGGCATCTTCCTCTCTATCTACCCTGGGGTATGTGCTTCTTGAAAGAAAAAAATGGAAAAGAGACACTCCAAACACACAGTCATAGTGCAAACATAACATTAATTTCTGAAAAGGGCAAATTACTGGGCTATTGCCATCAGATCTTTGGGTAAGGGGGATATTTTATGTCTTAAATCAATGTGGTGGGTTAACCCTGTCTGGAAGCTAGGTGCACACTAAAAACACCCTACCACTCCCATTTTCAACCGTACGGAGGGAAAAATACAATGAAAGTCTTGTGGGTAGAGATCAGAACAGGGAGAGATCATTCACTGATTACTGTCACAGGCAAAACAGACTCAGCTTGGGGAAACTGATTTGTTTGATATGGAATTAGAGTGAGATAATCACAAAGAAAACCAAATCTCAAAACACCTTTCCCCCACCCCTCCCTTCTTCCCAGGTTCAACCTCCCCCCCGAATTTTCAGTCTCTCCCTCAGTAGAGCAGGGGGGCTGGGACTGGGGGCTTGGTCAGTTCATCACACCTTGTCTCTGCTGCTGCTTCATCCTCAGGGAGAGAACTCCTCACACTCTTCCCCTGCTCCAGTGTGGGGTCCCTCCCGTTGGAGACCGTCCTTCACGAACTTCTCCAACACGAGTTCTTCCTACAGGCTGAAATTCTTCAAACTGTTCCAGCATGGGCCTCTTCCACAGAGCCCAGCCCTTCAGGAACAGACTGCTCCAGCATGGGTACTCCATGGCCTGCTGGTGGATCTCTGGACCTCTGTGGACTGCAGGGGACAGCCTGCCCCACCACAGTCTTTATCGCATTCTGCAGGCAAGTCTCTGCTCTGGTGCCTTAAGCACCTTCTCCCTCCTTTCTTCACTGACCTGGTGTCCGCAGAGCTACATCCTCACTCCTCTCTCTGGCTGCAGTTGCACAGTCACTTTTTTCCCCTTTTTACATCTGTTATTCCAGAGTTGCTACCACCATCACTGGTGGGCTCAGCCTTGGCCAGTGGCAGGTCTGTCTTGGAACTGGCTGGCATTGACGGTGTGGGACATGGGGGAAGCTTCTGGCAGCTTTTCACAGAAGCCACCCTGGTAGCACCCCCCACTACCAAAACCTTGCTGTTCAAACCCCAATAAAATAAAACATAAAAATAGGATGCTCCATGTGGGAATTAGGACACTAATATCTGCAAGTTTAGTTGTTCTTTTGCAATAAAAACACCATTAAAAAACAAGACTTTATTTTGGTGAAAGATACTTGTCTTTAGGATTGAAACATACCAGCAGGGATTAAATTCAGGACATGAAATTAGTTCTTTGCAAGTTTGTGAATTTCAACCTGACAGTTGTCAGCAGTTTAAAAACTAAGTTATTCCATAACTTCTAATTTTAGTAAGCTTATCACTGGAGATAGGAAGCACTACACAAACAAGTCACCACTGTTTTTTGCACAGTAGACTAGACTGAAAAGAGACAGATGCTTTGATACAAATAAATGTCATTCGAGATGTGTCCAGTTGTTTATAGGACTGGGATCTAGTGCTAAAGTCACTCTTCTCAGCAGTGTATTCCCTGAGTGTAGGATGTAGTTTTACATTGTGCTTGGCTGAAGTGTAAGCTTTTCTGCAGCAGTAAGGAGCACAAACTATTTCAGAGCCCTTAGCTTCTAACACCAAATCTTCTTTTGTTCCAGAGAAGTCATTGCCCATGGAAAGCATTAGCATTATTGATGAAGGGACCCTGAAAAAATCTCATTACAATACTATCAGAGTCTTCCACATATATTTGCTAAATGTGCAACCCAAAACTAGTTTAGAAACTGAGATATGCAAGTAAAGGTTGATTACTTGCTGGCCAGAGCAAGCACACATAGCACAGGGTGAGGTCATCAGAACTGTGTTAGGTCACCTGTTTGACAGCGTTCCTGACATCCCAGAATTTTAAAAACACATTAATCAGGTGGCAAGCGCAGTGTTAGTGTCTCAGACGGTCCTTGCCCACCACAGAAACGTCACTCTTGTCCCCTTCTGCCTTTGCCCCTCCTTCCTCTTCTCTTATCTTCTCTATTTCCTGTTCTCTTGCAGCGCCAGCAGCTGCTGGCAGCTCTTCCTCTCCATTTCCCTCCGTCCCTCCCTGTTCCTAAATCCAGCCCTTGTCCCAGCCCCCCTCTTGTGCTCTCTCTCCCTTCTCTTCCAGGCATTCCAGCCAAATACTTCCTACTTTCCATTTCACTTGCATCGTGGAAGAAACCCAGAAGATACAGACACCTCTTGCTTTATTTTGCAAGAAAATTCCATTTTCCATCCCACGAGTGCTGCAGGGGCCAGCGCTGCAGGGTGAACTGAGGACACGTGAGGAGTACAGAGGGGCTGCAGACCAGGACACGTCCCTGTTCCATTTTTGCTGGTGATTATGGCTTCTCCCGCTCCCATCCCTCCCAGCGCAGCCTGGGGCGAGGGTCCTGCCTTGGATATGGCGCCACTTTGTGCCCCCCTCCTCACTAACAATTACCACACTTCTGTTATGCCATGAAAACACATCTTTCTTCGTGGAAGCAAAGCCTCCTGCCGTGTCACCTCTGAAGTATTTTGCTTCAACCATTAAGAGGTCCTGCCACGAGCACCCAGCAATGACTGCATTTCCCCGGTGTCAGCACGCCAGGGTCAGCATCCCAGGGCTCCCCCACTCGCACAGCTGCTGCCACGGGCCTTGGCCCCAGGGCCGGGATCCAGCCAGCCCCGAGGCGTGCCCAGAGGCTCAGCCCGCCTGCCCGCAGCGCCGTGTGCCACGGAAGAGCCCGCCTCAGCTTCAGCCTTGGTGCGGGAGGAGTCTTCCTCAGGTCTCTGGGGAAGGGCTGAAATGTTTACAACGCTCTGGTTTGGCAGTGACGAATACTCAACAGAACACTGATAGCAGCATAGGAGAAACAAAGGGGAAAAAAAAAAGAAATAGAAAGTTCAGGCAGTGGCAGTGACCTGGGTCATTTCCACAAAACACAAAGGAAATGGCCCCGAGCGGCACCGCGGCGCCCACGCAGCGTTCGGCTCCCAGCGGGATGGGTGACGAGAGCGCTTGGGACAGCCCTCACAGACAGAGCACAGCACCGGCTTCTGCGGAGGGCTGCTCTCGGGACACTCGCTCCGGAGACGCGCAGAAGCCCCGAGGCTGCCGGAGTCCTAAACCTGCGGCCGCAGTGCTGGGAGGAGCGGGCACGGACACCTCGGCTGTGCCGCAGCCCCGTGGCCACCGCCCGGGCGCTGGGTACAGGCGCTTTCATCCACCAGCTTCCCGAGGAGCCGCAACGGCGTCTCCGGGACATGGAGGCAATTCCGGAGCCTAAATTGAACAGCTTGACCTGATGTCTAATCTGGTACTATTAAATAATGTGAAGTATCTCCACACCTTTTACGGTACTTGCTTGAGATCCATGCTTAGGGTTGCCAAATTTATTTTCTCTGCCCTGTCCTTTCATAGGCATTTGCAGTCCAGGTTACAAGATGCAACGTGTCCTCTCTGTTTGTTTGCCAAGCCAGTGCAGTGTAGGGTGGGTTGTCAGCTGCACAGAATTTTTAAAAAAATCTGGCCAACTGCATGCTTGTAGCAAGTGATTCCATACTTTTTTCCAAAGCTCTATACAAAATGTCTTGCATCACTGGACATGCTGATCTAGTTACTACTGGATGTTTTTCAGAATTTCCAATATTATAGCAATAACAGTCATGTTTATATATTTAAAGAGTCTGCTGGTTTTCATAAAATGTTGCTCAATCATAAAAATGAGGTCTGGGAAGAGATTTGGTACAAGAGAAGCAGCGTGCAATAGATGAAAATAAGCTGTTCACATATTTCCACATTTTATGGTTCTGATTTTTTTGGCATTCCTATGATTTTAATGGACAACAGACTCAGACAGAAAAAAAATGGATCCATAACATTTTGAAAATTTGAGAATAATAGAGGTAAATGGTCAAATGTTCCCATGTCCTAACAATTTTTTTAGCTCTTCCTCTGTTTAAAGACTGAGACTATTTGTTAGCAGATCAGTTTATTACAGATTCAATGTATCTTACGTGAAAGGGATTGGTAAGAACATCTGCAGCCCATGTCATACCTAGAAAAAGGAGTGTTTGTCTCCACAGAAATTAATGAGGCTTTATAGCAAGGCTGAGACTTCCCATATGATTTTGGATGAGATCTATGTCAGCTTTGACATGATATACCTGCTCTTACAGCTTACAAAATACTGCACCTAGCTGAGTCACTGACCTCATTTAAGTGCAATTGGCTGTTACACAGATGATCCGCAGCCTTAATAACTGGTCCAAACAAACCAGAATGGGCTGTAAATAAAAATGCATAAAAATGAATTTTGTGATTTTGTTTTCAGTTTACAGAATAACATGAAAAACACAAAAGAAAACAAATTGAGCTCCATTAATATTTATTAAAGTTTTTTTTAAAAAATTGTATCAAATGTATACTCCTTTGAAGTCTTAACAAACAAGATAAAAGGCCTAGCTTATATAATAAAAAAAGCTGAAGAATTATGTAACCATTCTTGTGCAACTGAAAATAGACATCAGTTTTCAGAGTTGCAATTCTTAGTTGTCTGTCTGCAACTTCCACATAGCTGTGAAGTTCTCTGTTAAAAAGAAAATGTTTTGACATTTCCCTTGAAACCAGTATATCCAATTCTAGGTTATGAATGTATAAGAATATAATTGATTCTACTAGTCTCTGAAGCTTTCCTCTATTGTACAGAATTTCTGGGTTGTTCCAAAAACCTAGAATTTGGTCAGTGACTGAATCTTATGATGTATAATTACTGTTTTTGTTTTGGCCAAGAAGAAAATAGTGAAGATATTTCAAGTTAAAGAGAGCAAAACAGTTCCTTGGCAATTCTTTCAGATTCCAAGAATATTACATAATTCCATAAATATTGATGCATTGTCTATGCCTGGAAAAGAAGCAAATATACAGTTTGAACTGTTGCCATAGAATTTCACTGACCATCACTTCAACTGCAGAAACAAAATTCTTCATTCTAACAAAATGGCTTAACTCATGTCAGCCTAAGCTTGTCTCAGGAAAGAACTCAAAAACTTTTTGGCTACCCAGTTCTGGTGTCGTTAGTCCCCGTGTTGATTACAAGCAGCCACTTTCCACACTGAGCTAGCCAAGACTGTCTGAGACTTGATCAAGTCGCTTCAAATACCTTGACTGCAGCTTACTTTAACCCCACTGCTTCCTGCAGGTACTGAGCAGCTGCAGAAGAGATGTATGAGCCACTGTGCAAACCAAAAGGCCTTTGCATGAAAGCGGAGTGCAACAAAAATACCACAAAGGAAAACCGGCCCTATAAAAACAAGGCCAGCACTACTAGCAATATTCACAGGCAGTGAACAGCCTAAATTCCCATTTAGCTAGCAAAGGAAGTCAGCATCTACCTTTGCTACTAAATACCACCTAGCAGAACATTACAAAAAATACATGAATGGGACTCCCAGAAAATACTGCACTATTATTGAACAGCATCAATAAGAAGAGTGATAATAAAAACTTAGCATGTGGTTCTAATGCCCCAAGCTACTCATTTATGGGACTATGCAGATCTTTATTAGCTCCAAATGTGACTTCTAAATTCCTTTTTGTGTTTGCATAAAAGTTCATAGAAATAGTAAGTTGTTCATACTATCATTATATTTAAAAGTGTGCATAGCTCTTGTATCAAGAAGTAAGAGAGAAGTTAATTTCCTGTTTCACTTTCTGGAGGATATTTAAATGTGTTGGCTTTATGTTCTGTTGAATTTCCTAATCAGAAAGGACTGGGTTGTAGAATGAAATGGCTGGCATGTAATTCTGCTTTGAATTGTTGGATAAATACAGAACAAGCAATTAGATTATTGGCATTACTTTGATGGCTGTCTTCTGAGGAATTTATAAATCCAAGAGCAAAACTGGAGTTATTTGCACAGTGATCACCAACACTCTGAGCAGGAAGTACAGAACTATTTTATCAAAATGCTTTTTGCTTTATGCCTGCATGTAGTACATGGTACCAACAGCCCTGTCTTGAGAACAGACAATGAGCCAATCCTACCACTTATCAAAACACCTCGTTTTGAAGGAAGTTGCAGTGAAGTATATGAGTGAGATTCTGCCCCCATTCACTCCTCATGTGTCCCTCTCAAAGCTCCCTTCCTGCAAAGTCTCCACCCTGCCCTTCTTTCCTGACTGCTACCACAATAGCCTTGCCCTTTATCACCAGAATATCTCTAGCTATCTGCTCAGTAAAAATAGTTGTTTCCTTACTGCCGTTTCATTTTACATTACAGAAGGGGAAAACAAATGTCCTGCTTTCATAGGGCGAAATGGGAATGTGGTATCATTCCAAGGAAACCAGTCGCTGATACGGTACCCTATGTTGACTGCTTTCTAGTTACAACAGGTTTCATACTAGCAAAGTTCTTTGTTCTTTTGTAAAAAGTTCTCATCCCCCTACTTATTCTATAAAATAGTTTTTAAGTTAAATTTACTTAAAAATATATCAAACTTTAAAAATTTATCAAACCTTATTACGCATAATGTAATCTTTTCTATCCAGAGGTCTCACCACGCTCCATTCTGCATAATAGCAAAAATCATCTCATTTTATCATCCAGCTTCAGTTCTCCTTTTCCAGATATTTACATTTCAAAAGTTCTCATTAGCTTTGTCTTCTTTTCTTTCAATTTCCATTCTCGTCTCCCTTTCTCTTTCCTTGCACAAACTCAGTCGTCTCTGTACACAATCTCTTCTGTACTTTCTGAGGGTACTGTTACTTTGCAGCTGTAATTCCCTACTCTCTCCCCACATCTGCTTCCTTTCCCCATGCCTTCTTCCATAACAGACTCCTCTCCTATCTCCTTTGTTACCTGCTTATTCTGTCTGAAGCAGGCATATCCCATCAAAAAAAATCAATAGAAAAGGAGACCTGTCTTGAGGATGAAGTTCACTGGATTTGTTTTAAATGTCTGCATTAATTCATGATGAATTTTGCATTAGAGGCAGTCATTTTCATTGACTGCGAAGTCCAGCTTTCTGCATCTGACAGAGTGGAGCACTCAAGTAAAGAGAGGATAATTCCACTCTGGATGTCCAGAGTTCTAATATTCTAGTAACATTTTCTCAGCTTTTCAGTATTTTCACCGCCAATTTTCAAATACAGATGCCTGGGCCAGTAACCTATGCAAGATGTTCGACTAGATCTTCCTCTAGATGTTGGTTAAGACTAAACCATGATGTTTCTCTTTTTTTCTTCCTTTTTTCCTACATAGTATCTTTGAGATATGGCCACATCAGGCTGTCATTAGCTTGGATCTTTCATACTGTCCACTCCTAGGAAATGATATCCTATCCTATTTGTTCAGAATGAAGCCATAAAAAGCCTTTTCTTATCCTTCCTGTTTGCTCACTTCAATATAGTTCCTCTTTGAGATACATCTTTTACACAAAACATAAGTGGCAGGTTCAGGGCCTTGAAAGGAAGACAGCTTTTTTTCACCACATGTGGTATCATTTATTTAGATGCCAGCCTAACCCATTCATCAAGTTCTCATATAATCAGCTGTGTATCTTCTTTGTTTTCTTGTTCTCAGCCGGCCTAAATGGCCAGGGGATGTGAAGCAAAAGTCTTGTGAGTATCCATGAAACAATCTCCTTTGAAATCCGGTTTTAAAATGTGATTGTTTTGTTTTGTTTTGTTTTGTTTTTGTTTAACTACATTTGCAATAGCTGGAAAGCTAGTATGCCAAAAAAAGTGCCTCTCACAGGAGTAATAACTATAAAAGGTGATTAATAATTTCCTCCTTCTTTCTCTGCAGCTCTGGAAGAAATAAAGAAAAGAGAGAATTTTGCTTTCCAGAATCAAACAGAAAATCCCATTGCCAATATGGTCAACCAGGCTCACAATTTCAACTGGATGTAATGGCTTGGGAACTGGGTCTTTTAAGAAAAAAAGGAGAAGTGTTTT
The DNA here is from genome assembly GCA_013398955.1 of Callaeas wilsoni. NCBI lineage: Eukaryota > Metazoa > Chordata > Aves > Passeriformes > Callaeidae > Callaeas > Callaeas wilsoni. Next base: position 161,736 of record VWPU01003956.1, read on the forward strand.
TGGGTCTTCTCTGACTGGGAAAGCAACTGAACACCAGGTATTTGCCCTCCCAAAAGCAATATAGTCCATATTCCTTCTACCCAGCAGAGTTATACCATCTACCTGGGCAAAATAACTTGAGTGCAGAGACATCTAAATTTCCTCTAGCTGAATTAATTCTGAGAGTGGAAACACAGCTTAACCAGATAATTAGCTCTTCTCAAAACTGGCTGAGAAGCAGAGCTGAATTACTCAAGATAAGTGTAGCAGTATTACAGCTGGCTGGTACCAAAAGTATTTCTGGCACAATACCGTGCCAGGCAAACTATACAGGGCTTGTATGGGCCTTTTTTGTTGTTGTTGTTGATACCTAATCCAGTTTCGATGCTACAGCACCAGCTCTTCTCCTTACTCTATATATTCACAAATATTTCATCATTCGTGGGGTAAGAGTGCCCTGCTAAACCTGCAGACAGCTTGCTGCTAGATGTGATATCACTCTCTAATGCCTTTAAGGCTGGAGATTCAGAAATAAGCCTTCTATTTTTCCCATGCTTCAGATACTAACGTTTAATTTTGTACTAGAAAATGTTGACCTCTGTTCCTGTGAATTTAAAGCTTCAGGACAAGATCCCCAGCAGCTTTTAAAACTCTTGTAACGTGTGATACCAGAGAGAGGAGTGCTATGAGCTCTGTCTGGTTTTCCAGGCTATGAATGAAATCTGCATTTTTGCAATTTAAAAAAGACAGCTTGTACTATATGCCCAACAGGAAGGGCTCCATCCCAGAGCATCCTGGATATACTTAAAGACACATTTACAGATGTAACTGGCAATGTCCATTCCCATGCTTCTTCCACACTTGTCTGTAACTCTCTAAAATGAGGTGAATGTTGATATCAGAAATACATTGGCAAAACTGGACTTTTCCTAAGATCCCTTCCTTTGCTTCCAACAAATGGCTCATAAAAGATGCCAGGGTTTTTTTGTTTGTTTTGGTTTTGTGGGGGTTTTTTGAGGCACTTAGTTCTATGCATACTCTGAATGAAGAAATTACTAGATTTTGGAAGGGGATTTTGCCCCTGTAATAACAATCAGAACCAAATTCTCATAACAGGCTCAACACAATAGTGGTTGTTTTTCTGAAAGAAGAAAGAATGAAACTTGCCCCTACCCAGAAGAGGATCTGCAGTGTGACACGCTATGGCTCAAAACCCATAAACACTATGTGTTACCTGAAGAATATTATCTCCAGCAGGATCTTATTTTCCTTAAAATTTATTCATCAACTTTGATTTCATAAGACATGATGCAGTGTTTGCTTTAAGTCACTGTTTAACTGTATAATAGATTCTTTTTAATGCATTTAAATTTTCTTGCTGGACTATTTGTAGAATAAGAACACATGTATGACTAGTTAGTTACAAATGTTAATAACTATATTTTAAAGTATTTTTCCAGGTTCATACATGAAGATTTTAACCAGAGCTTTAATGAAAACTTGTTTCCAAACTAGCTACCATCAGTGGGCACATGACTGTAAAACAAAACAGTGTAAAGTTTCAACCATGACATCTATCTTAAATGTTACTGAGTGCACAGTAAAATCAGATAACAGTTCAGCTATCTGAATAAGCAGTGGATGAAAACATACAGTTCAAGAACACACTTTCAAAGCAAAGTGGTAGAGATTTTTGGCGTTGTTTGTCTTTTCTGTTCTCTGAGATTATTATTCAGCCCGCACAACCAACAGAGAAAGTTGGGAAACAGAGAGCAACTTAGAGTAACATCCCAACATGTGCAAGACATTTTGTTCATCATGCTCTAGAGGAAGAATTCAAGACAAATAGGGAGCCAGCTATGGGTGGTCTTAAGAACTTGAAAAGGAATGTGTTAAGTAGCACAGCCCTGGAAAACACACCTTATAAGGGTTAATATACACACATCTGTACTGCAGGTCCAGCACGTGCATGTGATAGTCACATCCAACCACATATGCTGGAGAGCAGTAAGTACAGCATGTTATAAAAACAAAAGCTTTCTTCTTGTTTCAATTGGCCAGCACACCAAGTTCGATGTCCATCTGCATTTTTTCTCAGGCAATTTGCAAAAGAAGATATTACAGGTATTTTCAGCCAAACAGCATACTAGCAAAATTTTGCCATTATTTCACCGGTTCTTGCAGACATTAGGTAGCCCAAGGTATGAAATGTTCTTTGCCATTACAATAGCAATGAGTAAAAAGGAATGGACTGTTTCTGTAGATGTAACACAATGCAACCCACGTTTTTCAGCTGTCCTTATTTCCCTTTAAGCTATATTATTTATGTCATATTGCGGATCAGATCTGAATCTGGGTACCTAGTGTACTAAAAGGTCATTAAAATATAAAATTATGACAAATGCAGCATGTACTATAAGAAAAACCCCAGTCTTTTAAGAGTTAAGGTTAAAGAGTTCATGCCACAGTTATTCCCCATATCTGTTTTTTGTGATTGTTGCAGAAGATGCACTTTACAGCTGCTCTCCTAAAATCAATATTGCTGACCTTTTAGACTATGAACTCTGTCTAATCAAAGAAGCAGCCTGGTACTTTTTTTTTTTTTTAAAAAATTTGAACTGCTTTATGTGGTTGCTGTCCACAGTCTGTGAGGTCACAAATTTTTTACAGTTTGGCTACAGTTGTATATAAAATGTTAGCATAATGATCATTTCACAGTGTAGTATCTGCTGCACTGTTAGCAGCTCCTCTATAGGACTGAAGGAACCTGAAACATTTGTGCTAGTGCTGATCACAGATTCCAGAGTAAAAATAACTACCTCAGTCTGGACACCATTTAACAAACTACATTTTCCAACAAAAATAACAGTGTCTCCATTTGTTGTTTTAACACCCATCCTAGGAACTCTATACAAAATAAACATGAAGTCAGGTAACATATGGACAAAGTAAAATTTGTGAGGCAGAGATTCCAGAGTATATAGTGCGATTTGAAAAAATAAAAATTGTTTCTTTTATTTCTCAAATGCAGTTAAATTCATCTTCTCAGCAGAATCCCAGTGAAGTTCAGAGCTGACGAGCAGATAACTTTAATACAGGGCAGCTGCAGTCCCTGTGCCAATTAACAGCCTCAGTCACTTCCATGAAACCCCACTGGCTCCTGATTTATGTGCCTGTACTGTAAAGCCTCTAAACCAATTCCCAAAGCCAAAATAAAGTATGGTCTGTGCAGCAAACTGAAATCTTGCTGGAGTCACAGAGCAATGCCATATTTCAGTTGAAGATTTCAGGATTTCTGTGTTAATAACAGCACACTAAGGAGCTGGTAATGGGAATGTGCCTGTGCATATGCCGCTGTCATTAGATCACCCATTTGTTTGTATACAGATCCCAGACTTCCAAGCTTAGGCTAATTTTAGCTGGACTCAGATGATCCTGCCAGACTTGCTATCCCTCGCTTTGCTAATTATTGCTCAGCACTCTGCTCCAGCTGACTTACCTTTTTCACTGTCTCTGAATTGCTGCCAGGGAGGAAGCAGCGAATGGTTCTTGGGGAGACCTCCTTGTATCTTCCTTGCTGTGTTTTAGTCAGTTTGTTGGGTGCAATCCCATTAACAACTGCCGAAAGGATGCTGCTGTTCATGAGAGGAGTCAGGGTCTGGCAGAACAGACAGAGGACCACCACTAAGGCCAGAAGGAAGGGACGAGGGCGACAAAGCCTGCGGCATCTGGGGACTTGCCCACAAACCATGGCCTCTTTGCCAACCTCACTTTGCCCTTTGCCACATTGCAGATGCAGTCTAAGAAGCCACGTCTTGCCAGGGTAAAAAAAGTCAGAGGCACACTTTACTCAAAACTAACATGAATTTTCCCATTTCTGCTGCTGAGTGTTTTCCTGGTTCCAGGCAAGAAGTCACGAGTTCCAGAGGAGCAGAAGTTTGGGGAACACCTTCCCATGGAGGTACTGGAACAACCTGCGAAGAAACAACAAGTGAGCAGCAGCAAACAGCAGCATGCTATGGGGCATCCTGCAAGGCGCCATGGAGAGCTCTTCCACTGCATGCTCTCAGGAAAACAAACCTGTCAGCAGACAGGTGAGGAGCAGAAATCTTCACCCCCTTTGCAAAAGGAACTACTTACTCAGCCAGACAATAATATTCAAGAAAGCAAGAGGTTAAAGCTTAACATCTGCTATACACAGCTGAAAAAAGTAAAAGAGTGTACCAGCTTTGTGAACAATCATTTGCTGTTTTTTCTCTCTTGCATTCTCCATTCTCACTTTGTTTTTACAGTTTCCTTCATTCCAGTCCTTTTAAATTTCCTCCTTCCTGTTAGAATGCATAGCTTTCTCTCTAAAAGTGATCATTTATCTGAAAACTGACAGACTATGAAGATTTTAATTTGCATTTGTTTTGTCCAGATTGCAAGTTCAAAGTTAGGTTTACTTACTTGGTTCTTACCCTGTTTGAAGTTTTCCGTTCTCCTCTAATGGGCTGCTGATTAAAACCACTTGGAACAACCCTGGCTCATGATCCCAGCTCGTCTCACACACTGAGGAGGCAGGCACACGCACATAACACACGCCATCTGAAGCCAGTTGGACCACAGACTTCATATAAATAAGGGCTGGACTGCTCAGAGGGTGGAGCTAAACTGGCTCTGCTCGGAGCAGGCACAGGGTTTGGAGACACAGCCTGAGGTCTGGATGGGGAATGAGAGGTGTCCTCGCTCACGCTGCATGCCTCGGAGCCACCATCACTGCAATTTTTAGAAAACTGCTGTTACAGTGATTAGCCTAATTGAAACAATATCTTTCAGGGAGAAGCACCTACAATATTTTAATCCAGATTAACAAAAAATGTTGTAAACTAAGCAGATTTACTTGGACATAAACGTCACTGACAAAGCAGTTGTCAGTAATTTTCCGTAGTAGATATAATATCTCATAGGAGAATATAAATAAAACTTCTTGCTGATGTCAAAGAGGGAGAGAAAGGAGGGTGGACAAAAATACTCTGATGAAAGCACTTAGTATCTAAGCCACAGAAGGTCTTAGTTACTACTTCCCCCTACTGACACAGGACAGGGACGAGACAGATGGGAACAGTTGACAAACTCTGTTATCTTTATAGACCAGACCTTCTAATATAATTAAGTTCTTTTAGCTAAAAATATCTGCTTATAAGTCATCCATTTTATCTTTCATCCTTAGTTAACTATTTTTTGAAAAGACAGTTCTTCCTACACTGCCTCATATATAAGATTTTAATGTTGTTATGATAACTTTGAGCCAATCTACACAGTTTGGCAGCTGCAGCAGCACCACCAAATTAGAGGCCTATAAACAGCAAGGAAGGGTAGACTATATATTTTTTGAAGTGCTGATTTTTATTCAGCTTTAAATTTTTTTTTTCCCCAAACTAAACTTATCAGTCTGCAGACAAAGAAAAATGCCATCAAAATGATTGAATGCCTCATGCAGGACCTCAGTGGTCACACGCACTGCATTTTAGTTTTATGTCTGGGATTGTAGTTGCCTAAATTAGACTCCTGGGTTGTCCTGAGCAAGAAGAGACTACTCCAATTGCCTGTATCTTGCTGTGATAGATGCTTATCAACCAGAGGAACTCCCATCTTTGCTCTCTGGAGACATGCTGCTTGTGCTCCCTCCTTCGCAGCATACCAGTTCACATCCTCAGGCCCTGCTCCTGCCAGTCTGTGCTGCAAAATCTCTAGCGAGCCAACAAATCTGGCTAGAGGACATCAGAAAACCGTGGGTACTCCCTGCAGCAGTCTGTGGGGTAGGTCTCTTCCATCCAGTGGAGAGGGATCCTCAGGGAGCTGGTATGCTCAAAGGAGGATTACAGAGACATTACCGCCAGCCTGCCTGGGAGCCACAGTCATGCCATCAACAGAAGGAGACTTGCTTTATTGTTATAAGGTATTGTCCTGCAGATGTTGGCATGCCCTGATTTCTGGTCCCACGACCACCAGCTGTGTGGGTGGCATTTGCATGGTTGTCAACTTCTCTCAGATTCCTAGTGAGGGTATTTTAGTCAGAGCTTTATGGGCTATTCCTAGAAGACTTGATTAAAACCATTTTATAAAGATTTGGCTTAATGGTTGCTTCATAATGTGGAGCCCATATCTCCTTGGAGAATCCTACACTAGAACAAAGTGATCTTCTCTGTCCCCAGCCCTTGCTCCCTCAGTTACCTTCAGCACAGCAAGTAATCGTACTCTCCTTCCAGCCCAACATCATGTTCCCCTTTCAAGCATTTAAATGGGGTCTTTATCCTCGCATTTTCCCCAATGTCTCAGAGTCAGTTCATCTTTCCTGCAACACCAAAACCATTCATGGGTCCCAAGACTTCAGGACAAACAGGCAACAGATGAAGGGGGTATCAGCAGAGGGCAGGTGGATCACTCTGCCTCCTGTATATTCCTGGGAATGAGCCTTCTGTCCATCTGCTTTCCCCAGATGTTCTGAGGAGTGAGCTGGATTTTTCTCTATAATTTGTGGTTTCTTTTCATGACAATAGCATGTAATGCACATTTCTTAGGATGTACATACTTTCCTCAGTCACAGCTGGACTGCAATGAACATGACTCCTGTTATCTTTCGAATCAGGATCCCACTACGTCTCTGGGCTTACATGTCTACTGACTTACCTGGCCCCATTCTGACACTTCAGAAATTAAGTCAAGACTATTGCTTACGGGAACAAATTCCCCTGGCATTAACTAGTCATTTAGGAAAAGGATATAAGTGGATAAAGTGTCCTGGGTCTCAAATTCACAAGAAAGATTCTTCAGAATATAATATTCAAATAACTATTGGTAAGAGCAGAAATATCCAGCTAAGTATATTTATTCATAGGTATATGTGCGTGTTTCAGAATTTCTAGCAGAAAGGTATAAATCTTCTCTTTCTGAAATACAAAACAAGCTTAGTATTGATTTCCTGTTTGAGATTCCCTGACCTGTTCCTGCCAGTGGCCGCTCCCATTGCACGGATTAAGGGCTCTCTAGTCTGTTTACCTCTTCCTATTTCTCCCTCTCACTCAGGGCTTCTTGCCTGGCTGCTCCCTACAGCAGCCAGCTACTGTCTTGCTCAGCATGAGGCAGGTCATGCAGGGATCGCCTCTGCCAAAAGCAGCAAGCCATGACTGTCAAGAGTGATCTCCAGTGCTTGCAGCCAGAATCCCAGTTCCATTTACATCATCTGGAACAGGCTAAAAGTGTTTAAAGCTACCCTGACAGAGAAAAGGTGAAAGTCACAAGGCTTGCTAAAAATTGCCAGGGACTGGGATTTGAGAGGACTTAGCCAAGGTGCCGTGCAGGTATGTAATGTTCATTATTCATCATTTTGCTGGGTTTTTAAGCAACTCGGCTCATACACACACAGCTTCCATTTTACATGAGTCTCCATGGTTGTTCAGTGGTGAAAGCTAGTGACCACTGAAAATTATTTCCATGATCTAAACAGCAACCTGGAAACATAATTGCCAGGAGCAAGGAGAAAATACTAGGCACAGAAAGTTAACAGGAGTTTAAGGTCAGCTGAGTACGTACGTCTTATGCATGCTTAACTTCACTCAGAGATCTAACATAAACCATAAATTAAGTCTAAGTGCTTGTAAGATGAAGTCTTGATATAAGAAAACCATTTAGCATCAATAATTTCACTATAGAGAGGCGGCCAAAAAGAAAATATGTTTAAAAAAACTTTTTCACAATTTTTTTTTTCTGGAGAAAGTTTCAAATTTCAAAGATTAGCATCCTAGCAACCATTTCTGTGATAAAGGAGATCACATGAAAAATAAGTGCAAACTGATAATTTCTCAATTAACTGATAGTCAAGTGCGTGTAATCATCTGTCATCTTCACAGTGCAAACCTACATGCAATTTTCATTGTTTATGTTCAACTCTTTAATTTATTTTTTATTTTCTAGTGTACTAAAAATTGTGTCAAGGGCCATAAATTCTCACTAACTTCAAAAATTAGTTAAAAGCTCCAGGAAGAATAGGCCTCAATAGCACTGTAAATATTCAAGCAAAGCATCTTGTTAAGCTGTGTTGGAGAAAACCAGCTCAGCTGCACCCTCCCTGATTTTTAACGTCTCCTTAAATTCAATCCAGACTGCAATTAGATTTGTAGTGTCTTTAATCCTGTGTGTGGTCCCATTATAAGCAGTGAACGGGGAAGAATGGAACAGAATGAAGAAAATAGGAAAAATACGTTCCTGTTCTGCACATTATAAGATTTGATACCACTGAAGTTAAAATCAATCCCAGCACAGTAAAAGCCCAGATTCTCTCTCCTTGTTCCATTCATAGAACCCTGTAAGTATTAGTGATATTGTGATTTTGCTCTGCTCCAGAGAACAAAGGTTCATGTCTTAATCCCACTTAAACTCAGCTCTCTGATTTTGGCTCACAGTGAAAGCAGGCAAGCAGAGAATCACAGAATCACAGAATCTGCTGTGTTGGAAGGGACCCATAAGGATCATTGAATCCAACTCCTGGCCCTGCACAGCACCATACCCAGGAGTCACACCATGTGCCCGAGAGCATTGTCCAAACACTTCTCGAGCTCTGGCAGGCTGGTGCTGTGACCACTGCCCTGGGGAGCCTGTTCCAGTGCCCAACCAACCTCTGGATGAAGAACCTTTTTCTACTATCCAACCTAAACCTCCCTGACACAACTTCAGGCCATTCCTTCAAGTCCTGTCACTGGTCACTACAGAGAAGAGATCAGTGTCTGCCCCTCCTCTTGCCCTCAGGAGGAAGTTGTAGACTGCAATGAGGTCTCACCTCAGTCTTCTCCAGGCTGAACAGACCAAATGACCGCAGCCACTCCTCATACAGCTTCCCCTCAAGGCCCTTCACCATCTTTGTTGCCCTGCTTTGGACACTCTCTAATAGCTTTACGTCTTTCTTATATTGNCAAAACTGCCCACGATATTCACGGTGAGACTGCCCCAGTGCAGAGCAGAGCAGAGCAGAGCAGAGCGGGACAATCCCCTCCCTTGCCCAGCTGGCGATGCTGTGCCTCATGCACCCCAGAACAGGGTTGGCCTTCCTGGCTGCCAGGGCACTGCTGACTCAAATTCAACTTGCCATCGACCAGGACCCCAAGGTCCCTTTCTGTGGCACTGCTTTCCAGCATCTCATTTCCCAGTCTGTACGTACACCCAGGGTTGGCCCATCCTAGGTGCAGAATCCAGCACCTTCCTTGCCTCTGCTCCTGCTCTTTCCCTTCCTCTCTTCCTACCTGGTGGTGCTGCTCATTAGATCTTTCACAATAAAGTACACAGCTGGGCTGTTTTCTTCCATGTGAGAGAATTGAATTGGAGAGGTCCAGTGGGCCCTCATGCTGGTACAGGTTAAGCAGCAGAAGAATGTTATTGAAAGAGGATGTAAACAGAGGAAAGGAACAGGACCTTTTAGGCAGTGGCAAAGCTCAATACTCAGCTCACCAGATTGCCAAACCTACTGGCTTCCCTAAAGTTTAGGTAGAACCTGGGCTGATTGAGTTATTTGTTCAGAGGCATCTGAGTATCTCAGCCATGTTCTTCACTACTGTGTTTTGGCAGAAGGGTTACAGTGAAACAGAGGTGTCTATTTATTTATATATGTTAATAATACAGCAAGTCGCTTGACATGAGGATGCAGGAAAGCATTTGAAGACCAAAGTCTTATTAATATAATGGCTCCTGCTTAAAAGGCAAATTTGAATGTCATGAGGAAGAAAACGATCAGCAAATTCTCTGCTTCTCCCTGTCTACAATTATTTGCTGACATAATCCCCTTGAAGCAGTTATTCAGAGATAACAGAGATTTATGGATTTTGTAGCCAGTTTGATTGCTCAGGCTCACTGGTTACTGCTGAGAAATGGATAAGAATCAGTGGTAATCGAAAAGTGCCCAGATAGGCTGCAAGAACACAGAACAAAGTGAAATACCTCATGACCTCTGACAGCATCTGTGTTCCTTTTTACTTTAAGTAATTATTTTATTTTGTGATGCTCTACATCATTTCTCTGGCATCTTGCTGGTCCTCCTCTTATTCATACTTCAGGTTAAAGCATTTGAACTTTCATTCTCAGGTCTTCCTCTTCCTACAAACTTTTTCTAATTGTATCTCTGTTGCCTCTCTTATTTTAACACAGTGATAATCTCTTTGTTTAGGTGATCTTGATCCTTCTTACTGTCTTGCAGTTACATTTTCTGAGTTTATTATATGAAAGGGATTTGCACAAATACTCTTCTACTTTTTCATGCACTTCTGTTGCAAGCAGAGCTTTTCACTGCCTTGTACCTGCAGAAGGGTTCTGAAGTGTACAGTAGCGCTTTGAGTGCTTTAAGTGCACAGTAGTGTTTTCCTTGCAGTCCTTCCTAGCTGCATATATTCAGATGAAAATGTTATCAAAATGCCCAGTGGGAGTGGAAAGAACGCGAGAATACCAGTGTCATTGACTCTGTCCTAGCCACTCCATGCCTGCTCGAATGATGTCTGCAATCAGGGTATCCCTGTTCCTCACCAACTGTTGCATGTATGGGAGCACCTGCCCTACACCAGGCCTGGGCCCTCCTCCCTTTGCACCAGGTCAGAAAAGCTCCCATGAGAAGGAGATGGGGAGAGGGAGAGCAAGAGGTAGGTATACCAGTTTGGAGGCTACTGCCGAGGGGAAAGATCAGTTCCTCAGTCAGACCTCCAGAGAGAGAGAGCAGGATGTATCCTAAACAGTGGCCTATGCAGTGGGAGTGTGTGCTGCTTGCAAGCCAGCCATGGAGTTGTTTGAAGGAGACCAGCAAATATCCAGAAAAGGATCATTCAGTAAGGGCATTTTGCATAGGGAAGAGAAGCATTTACAAACGTTTCTAATTCTAATGTTTAACATTCTGCATTTTGTTTGTTTTTAAAGTTAATTGTCCTAGTTTCTGTTTCAATAAACTCCAAACTATAGAATTGAAATGTCATAGTCCTCTAGGTCCTATTACAAGACCTTTCCTCTTCTTTTGTCTAAACTAAGTAATTTCATTGCCATGTTCCCTTTTCACTTTAGCCTGGCCTTATTATGTAGGTAGCCAAGACTAGTGGTGTGCTTATATTTTGTCCTTTTCCACACCATAAGTGGACCCAATACAGTCCAAATACGAAGAAAGCCAAGGTCACCCAAAAATTCATGATGCTCACCCCCAAGCACTGTTTTTTCAGACAGTTGCCCCTCAGAAGCAGTGTCAGTTTCAAATAAACTCACTTTAAGAAGATGCAATAGAAAAATACAATTAGACTCCTCATTCCATAAACATTTATCCTCTAGTTCACCCCCTAAATTGTTTAAACTATGTTTGATTCTGTCGGCTTACATTTGGCTGCCTTTCTTCCTTTTCACTGCTTATATAGGGAACATGCTCTTTTTTTTTAGGAAAATGGTTGCTTTGCTGAGACCACTCACAGACTTTTGCATGACTATCCTAGTATCTTCTAGGTTCAGCATTCCTCTGATGCTCCTTTGCAGCAAGGAAACAAATGAAAGTCTCCTACAAACAAATTTTGTCACCTCTGTTGTGTCCATTACACAAGGGTGTAATGCTTTCAGGTACCTGCAGCTGTTTGTGCTGTCCTCTAGACGATTTAGTCTGTGCTGGTGCAGATGGGGTGCCTGCCACCAGCAGGCTTGACAAACAAGCTCTGTAGTTTTGGACCAATTTTTCCAGGTGCCAATAATTTCAGACATTTTGGTCATTACGTTTTTGTTCATCCCAGTGCAGTAAATATCCATGCAAACATAAAAGTTAAACCACATCATGGCCTCCACTGAGTTCAGAGGATGAGTTCATATGTGTGGATGTTTTAGGCACAAGGGAACAAGAACTTGATTTTTTCCTATCAAAAGGCTTTGTACTGATGAATATTTGTTTAACAGAGCTCTTCTGTTAGCAAGGAGAGTTTTAAGACAACCACATTACACAGAAATGTTGACTAAATGCTGAACTGTGCCTCTCAAAGCACCCATAGATTTAACTAACCCCATCAAGGCCAGACATTATTATATATGCCCGAGTACATAATAGTTTATAACAGTTTGTTGCATTCTCATGGTGCTGCCAGAATATACAATAAGCCAGCACAGAAATGTGTCGCCTGTGGCACTTGACATATTGTGAACATATATGAGAAATCATTGTACAAGTGAATAGTGTACATGAAGGTGAAAGACATGCTATTTTGTTGTTCTTATGGATAGGCAGGAAAAGATAACAGTATACTTCTGCACTTCTCGATCTGATTAGAACAGTGCAGTTTCTCTCACAAGCCCAGCTGCCACAGCATGATTGCTGCAGAACAAGATAACAGCAACCACTGTGGCACAGAAGTTACTTTAAAAATACCCTTAAGTACTTTACATCTTTTAAGCACTGACTTTTGACAACCTACTCAACATGATATTTCTGCAAGTAAAGCTGAAAATTAGATTTTACCATTTTTGCATCTTACAAAGCCAGGTGGATTGAATAAATGGAGTGAAGGAGGCCACACAGAACATCTGCATTGCAGCTGGCATGAGGTCTGGTGATTCTTTGTGTCCTGCCCCATGCAGAGTCACTACACTGCCTCTCAGTTCTGGCCTCATGGGCTGCACAGCTTGCTCAAAACGCGCCTGACGGGCTTGAAAGCTGAAACTGGGGAGGGACGTCATGCGGAACCGCTGTGACATGGCAGGCGAATCGCTGTGGGACTGCTGGGAGAAGGCTGAACATCACACTGTCAGTGGGTGATCTTGACCACTTTGATTAAACAGCTCATGTATAAAACTAGCATTCCAGGCAAGGAGCTGTTGAAAAACCAAGGTTTAAGGAAGGTATTTCTCAGATCTGAGAGATCTAAAACGTTTTGCTGTCATTTTTCTATATTTCACACATAATTTGAATTGTCTAGAGGGGCTGAAAAGTGAATAAAAGCATTTTTGTTCATTGTCTCATTACTAGTTCGTTGGAGCCTGTCTCTTTTGTGGGTTGTTTCTTTTAATTATGGAGTTATGTTCTATGACTAGAGGTAGATGTAGATGTACTTAGGATTTGATTTTGAAAAAAATTAAAATATAAACAAAATATAACCAAATCAGAGGTGCTCTGTAATCCAGCATGAAGTAGCTGAATAACCTCCTAATAAATTTTTTTATTTAATATCTATTTCTGTATAACTATGTTTTGATGAACTTTTAAAATTAAAGCATATTAAAGAGACTCTTTGCTTTGGAAAATAATGTAAAACCAGGTAATGCCAACACCAAAAATTAATAAAATATATATAAGGCTGATAACTAATCTGCTTGTTTTAAAAGAGTCTTTGGAGAGAGAATTACAGACAATTTTTGGGATTGATTTAAAATCATACTATCATTAGCTAAATAGGAAATCAGGTTAGAGTTTTATAATGTGATGATGTAATTATGAACAATATGTTTTGGTGTCTCTTTCCTTCATGAGTTCAAAAATGGCTGCTTAAGATTCAAACAGTAGGGAAAACTTAGAGTCTTTTCTATTATAAGGCTTGTCAGCCTCTAGAGATAGACATTTTCAGTACATTCCTTTCACCCTCTTAACAGAAGTCTTTAAGTAAATAACTGTGGGTGAGTGTTTGGAAAGCACTTTCAAAGTGAAAAGTACTTCAGCATTGGAAAATCTTGAACATTAATGCAGATACTAACCAAAACACCTTAAAGTTCGATTTTCGTCTCTTTTCTGTTTTTGAGAATCATCTTTCATTTTCCTGTCCTGAGCTAAAACTCACTGAGATGTTTTCCCAGCATGTATTTTAGATTGTATTTATGTCTTACAAGAGCAACCAACAATGTTATAGAAGAGACGGGCAGAAAGGTTCTTATCTAAGTGACACTCTCGAAGGTAACCATTACTTCTGAAATCATCACTTCTGTGTGCAAAAGCATGTAAGCTGCAAGTCTTTGTCTAAGAAAATTTCTGCTCTGGATTAAAATGATTTAATACATAATTTTAATTTTTTTAGGGCAATGTTGAAGTAACTCCTACCTTAACTTTTGCTTATGCCTCAGTTCCTTAGCCATTCCAATAGTATTAGGCTACTAGCAAGATCCCTGGGAAATGTATGAGATACCTTCCCAAATTAAAATAAGGAGTTGGTCAATACTACTGACTGTAGAAATATTTCATTTTCCAGACCTGACAAAGGAACACATGTTTTTATGGCCACTTCATTCAACTATTGGCTAATCCATCAATCTATAGAATGTGCTTTCTTTAAAAGACTGAGATTAATCTAGCCCCAAATAACATGACACAGAGATTAAACACACTTTAAAATAATTTAAATCAACATGACACAGAGATTAAACACACTTTAAAATAATTTAAATCAAGAAGAACATATCCAACTTAATTCATCACAGCAGAAAAACTCTAGCTTGTCATCTTTTCAAGCAAGCTACATAATGGAACATTTATTAGAACCACTTTTAAATATGATGAGCACTTATTTTTACACACCAACCCCTAGTAACAATGTAATTTTAATCTAACCAAAATAAAAGATAACAAAGCTGTAAACAAAATTTATTTTATTAACACAGAGAAAACTATAGCTGTATATCTAACAAAAAAGGATTCCCTAATTCTGTAGCACTTCCCTGACGGACCCCTTCCAGCACTTAACTACACTCACGCTCGGAAAGTTTATCTAAACACCTATCCCACATGTCCTTTTCTGAAAACAAATCATAAAACTTGCTTTGAAATATAAGGCTAAAACTTTGCAGGCAGAAGAACTATAAAATTATCTCCGCATTGCTCCCTATTTCTGTTTCACTAATCCCCATGTGTGCAAATACAGTATAACTATTATTTATTCTTCTAGAAAAAAAGGCTTAATACCACCTTAACTAGGAGAACCAAAATAACTGTCAACTAACTAACTAACTAAATCTGTTCAGCAACAAAGATTCCTCAAAAATTTGATATTTTTAAAGAAATATATAAAAATTGTAGCTGAACAACTGCATCTAATCCCCTCATTGTTCTCTTTAACTTGAATAAAACTTTTTCTAATTGGCAGTAGCCAGTTTCATAGATGTGGGCAGGCACATTTGATTCAATGACTATAACATTGCTAAATAAGTATTCAGAAAGGAATAGAGCTGCTACAATGCACAGGAATCTTCATAATGTAAGGTACAAGGCACAAATAGATATTAGATCTTTAAAAATGTTAACACAGTTGTGGATCCTTACATTGTTCATAATTTTCTACTGCATTAGGTAGATTTCTTGTACAGTCATGAGGCAAGTATTTCTCTATTCTAGCTGTAATATGCTAGGGTTTTCCCTTTCAATACCTTTAGGATTTTTTTCAGGACTGAATAGGAATAAGGGAATTATTCCTATCCCTATAAAAAGAGAACACAGTTAGCATGCACTTAAAGTCATGTTTATAAACAAAACTTTAAATCTATTATGAACTAATTTAGGAAATTACTGGGAGTTTTAAAATTCAAGATGTATGGAAGGACAAGCCTGAAAGTAGTAGTCATGCAACTTGTTGACAACTATTGCGTGCTCAAATAGCTCTGAAATACAACATTTATCTAGAGCAGAAAGCTGCTGTTTGTCTTTATTGAATACTACACAAGTATAAAAGCAAGATATGGATTTGAAAGTGCAAAGAGGACTATTTCTGTAAATTGGTAAAGATACACTGAAGTGTAACTTTTTTTTTCTTTTAGTTACATTATTCTCAGAGCATTTTAGTCAAATCAGGGAGGAGTAACAGAACTGAAGAGACTATGTTCATATGGTGTGGCCTAACTTTATTCGTGTATACCCTGAAGAGAGTGTAAAAACTCAGAGCCTTATTCCTCTTGCAATTCTGCTTCTCAGAGATTTTAGTCTAAAAAAATTGAACTCTCTGCTATCAAGGTAAAGGCCATCTCTGTTGAAGAAGAAAAATGTATGGTCCAGACATTCCAGCAGAATGAGGAGGGAGATGAAAAAACATGCCAAGAAAAGGAAACTCACAGTGGAAAGTACCTCCCTGGTGAGGGAGAAAAGTGAAACGGACCTCAGAATTTCTGATCTTTACTGTGTGTGAGTAACATTTTGCAAAGTTTGGTAAAGAAGAATGCAAATTATCCTGTGGTATTCAGAGACACAACCTAGTGGGATTTTCAGATTAGTATCCATTAATGTATTTCCTCTCCCTTTTTCAACCCCAGTAACTCCTACACAAAAGTTACAGCTCCCCAGTGCACACAGTACTGTTTACGAGGAATAGACAATGTTCCATTACAGTGCTTAGCACATTGGTTCTCAGTTTGTGGTACTACAAATACCTCTCATCCTAAAAGTTTACCCAAATGCTGAACACTGATGTGAAACTAAAAGAAACTGCACTGCCTAATGCTGAAGGTTGCCTAACGTAGTGTCTGGTATCAAACAGCATTCAGTGAATGCCAGAGGATTTTAGGACTGTCAGAGGCAACCTGGAACACTTCCCTCATTACAAACTCTCTTGACTTCTACTGATCAATCTTCAGTGAGTTTCTAATCCAAGCATCTTAGCTAAATGATCCATTTTGTAATGTAAGCAGGCCACACGTGAAAAAATGTTGCTCATTTTTTCATTTTGGACTGGCTACCTCCACACCACTACTTCTATCAAAACACACACCTTTTCCACATCACTTCTGAATTTACAGATCCCTGTTATATCCCCGTGGAGCTGCCTCTTTCCCATCCAGAAGAGTCCTAGACAATTCATCTGCTTCTCAGTTGTGCTGTCATTATACAGCTTTGACCCTCCAATTTGAGTCTTTTCCTAGCTTTACTGTCTTTTTGTAACAGAGCAGACCAGAGTTTTACACTATGTTGACCTAAGTGCACCATCAATTTACACAGTGTAAAACTGCTTTCTGTTTTATTCTTTATCTCCTACTGAGTCATTCTCAGCACTTATGTGACCTGCTACTGAACAGTGAGCTGAGATTTCCATAAAATTACTAGATAACTTCAAAATCACTTTCCTACATAGTAATAGCTACTTCAGAGGACTTAGCTGCAGGTAAAGTGAGATCTAAGTGAACTCTGATTATTTTATATATTATTTTATATTTACATTATTTTAGCAAAATGTCAAAATACATTTTCCACTTTATCAGACAGTGAGACATGAGATTGACCTGATACTTTTAGCTCTTTCAATTTTTTTTTGAGAAAACAACATACACTCAAACATGTTACTATTTAGGCCTCTTCAACTGATCTCTTACATACCTCTTGAGCAGCAGAGTCCTGCTCTTCTTTAGCAGTGCGTGTTGGGGATATTGTTAATTTATTCCTTTACTCTTTATTATTCTGTTTTGCAAATAGCAGTGTGGATGTCCCAATCAAGGGATGCCCACTCTTCAACCAGTGCATCACTGTTTTTAAAAAAGCTCTAATGTGCACCTGCACTTGTCTACTTGGGGAGGTGTCCAGCAACGCTATTGACCATGAGGCATGATCTCTCAATATGGAACTACTCACACTGCTCAGTGCTTTTACAGTCTAATCACCTCCTGACCTGTAAGCTTCTCTTACAGGCTTCCTATTTAGAAAACAAATGTACAGGTTTTATTGTACTACATCTTTGACTTAGGTATTGCATTTTTTCCCATTTCATATTTGTCCATTTCTGTCTTCTTGACACAAAATACTAATTTACTAATAAGGACAAGTTTTTTCCTCTTGTGAGTTTTCTAACTTCTCAATGAAAAAATAATTTATATTCTCCAATGAAACAGCGATCCAATGTTCACACTAAAAACTGAAATTTTAATTTGTAGTTTTGGTACCCTCTTAGGTACGGTTACCAGAAGAGTGAGAAATTTTGCTGTATACAGTCTTAATTCTCAGGGGACTTAGTTCATAGCCCTTGGGACAGACATTCAGTGTAAGGAGAGTCTAGATTACTGGTTGCTTATTTAATTTCAATTTATAGCATGGCACCAATTTCCCACAGAACAAACACTTTGTTATCTGCACTGTCTCAACAGCCTCACTTAAAACCAGATATTCTAGTCTTCAAGTGGTTTTTTTTAGATTGAGATTGCCACAGAAATATATACAGAGTGGGTTCAGTTCCCAGTTTCAAGGGAACCTTAGTTAACTGCTCCTTGCTGTTCATTTTCACCAACTTCTATCCTATTCTTTTACCGAAGTCTATTTATCATCCATGATCAGATTTCCCTTTTTACACATCTACTTTTCCTGAGTTCATGGACTTTAAATGCCTACTTTTTCATTTTGAAAAAAACATGCTGTGACAGAAGCCTGGTTTCATTCTCTGCACATACTCTTATTACTAATGGACCTATCTGTTTTATTCCCTTGACACTATTTGCATGGTCATGCAAGAGAACACTGCTTCTCTCCCTCTCTTCTCTTCATGGGCCTGGAAAGCTACCACACAACAGCCAGTCTTCCAACCTAACCCAGGGCTGAAGTAAAATCTTTATTCCAAAGGAAAAGCATATTTTTTTAATAGTGCAAAGAAGGAGGAAGGAAAAAATAGGCATAAACCCCATGTTTCTGTTTAGTGTTGCTGCATTAAAGAGCCACAGAAAAAAAAACAAAAAGAAATTTGTTCGTGAAACCATTTCAGGGACAGACCTTTTTTTGACAAATGTACAGAAAACATTAATCTGAGGAGTTGAGGTTCTTTTATTTTACACCTAATACAATTCAAATTTAAAGGATTACTTGCACAAAAAAATAAACACATTTGGTATAAAAATTTATTGTCACTTTAACACCTTTTTTTCTTCTTATGGCCCCCGCCTTCTCTGGAGCAGAAACATATAAAGACTAATGGCACAAGTTTGTTTTATTCTACAGCATTTTTTTCGTTTTTACATACTCAAGTACCCTAAAGGACAACAGCCCGCTGTATACAAGAACCATTTTCTTCAGCCTGCTGAATTAAGTTTCATAAAGAACCAAAGCTATAAAGGCATTTTAAAAACCACTGTCTCTGTTTCCTTTCAGAAGCACTGACTTTTTGCACTATTAATATACATAGTGTTACGTAACAGCTCTTGAGTACAGTACATGCAGCAGAATATATCTGTTGTATATAAAACATACATTTAAAATCTTGACTTATCAGAATTTTTGGAAGATTGAGTAATTGTAGAATGCCCACTGCTTAGAGAAAATGGTTTGATAGTACAAATGTCTGCATATGTTGGCCACTGGAACAATCCAAGGCTCACTGGAAGAGTATCTGTAGCACATCAAGGTGCGTAAATAATTTACCTACAATATTAAAACACGACTTAGCAAAACCAATAGCTCAAGATCTTATCACTGGGGGCTGGAACTAGAAGATCTTTACGGTCCTTTCCAACCATACCATTCTATGATTGCTATGTTACCCTTCAGTGGTTGCAAGGAAGTGTGGTGAGAGTTGCCCCTCTCCTCCCAAGTCCTTTATAAAACCTTTAGTATGCGATTCGTTTTCCAGATGAAGAAACTTATTTATGTCTACTGCCTCTTCTCTTCATTGCAGCTGTACACTGTGGACAGTACCATTTCCCCTTCGGCGCTTCTGTCAGTCCAACACATCCGTAGTGGAACCACTCAATAGGGCACTATAAAAAGAGTTAAAAGACGAGAGTTTGGGACTTGGGGTTTTTTCCAAAATTCCTATCACAAATACAATTCTATGAAAATGAAACGTGAGTGGAAAGCATAGATTCTGCATTTCACACAAGTCACAGGACAAAATCAGGAGAGGGGAAGATCTGCAACATACACTCAGTACACTAAGAAAAATTATAAAAATTCTAGGAGTCATATATGGACTCACAGAACAAAGTAAGTATGCTGTGCTTTCAAATACTTAGTTTGACAAAGTAATCTTATCACTGACTTCTGTTTAAATGTAGTATCTCAGTAAATACATGATTATATTCAACTGTTCTTTGAAAACTTTTTTATTTGAAAAGGACAGCTGTTGTTAGTAGTGACATAACTGAACATTCATAGAAATAAAGCAAATTTTGAAGCAGGGCATTTTTGAACCTAGCAATGGCTGAAGGTTTCTAAAAGAACCTGAGCTGGAGAGATGAGGAGAAGCTTCCTGAAGGATGGTTCAAATCATAGGCACTTTACTCTAAAAAACTCTACTCAAAAACAAACTAAAAAAAACCCCAGTAACTCCTACAAGCAATGGTTATATGCACGAGCCTCTCATGAACCTTTTGAACTTTGTTACTTACATCTTGGTTATCACAGCCTACCATTTCACCATAGGACACCTAGTACAATAAGAAAAAAAAACCAACTTATTAATAATCATATTACTAGTTAAAAGCAACTAACATTTTGAAAGGGCCAACATTCAAATTTCTTCCTTTGAGGAGTTTTTCCATTTATAGCAGTAACAACATTTTCATTTGACTTTTGTTACACAACCCAAACACCATCATGTTCATAGTGAATTGATTTTCAAAAATTTTTTATGCAAAAGAAGATACATCTGCATATTTCAGATTGGATAAAAAACTAAGTTCACTCTGAACCCTCCCAATTTTTAATTAATTATTCCTGAAGTCTCCATTACCAGATTTAAAACTCTCCAAGGATATTACATCACTAAAAAAATTGACTATTTTTAGCTTCAACAGTTCATTATTCATATCACCAGTAAGTAAATAAAAACAGATCAGAAGTTCAAAAGTAAAAATAGTTTTTTTAAAATTAGCATTCAGAAGTTCAGCTACATCAAAACAGCACCTGTGGCTGTATTTCAGTTTGGAGGCCATCCTTACCTGATTACAAATACAGTAACGTGGCTCATTTGGATCATAGGTCCAATCAACCTGGCTATTAGAATCAGACTCTGGTATTACTGCTGTTTGCTGAGACAGTTCTTGTGCCAATGCAGATGAAGAAGAACATGATGATAGAGAGGAAGAAGAAGATGATGAGGAGGACTGCTGACTTGAGGATTTGTTGTTGTTTCTGAGGAAGAGTAAAAAAAAAGGAAAAAAAAAGGCATACGTGATTTATTTTCTGCCAAGTGAAAGAATCACTAAACAAGTACTTCGTTGACTCTGAAATACTGCAGTATGTAAATCCCAAAGCTATCATTTGCTATCACATTTCATTCAACCACTGCAAGCACTGGAATGCACACACTGAATGCTCTTGGGAAAGGAAACAAGCCATACCAGCTTACAAGTGCAAGACACACTGTTCTAATCAATGGAATTTAACAGCTTTAAACTGTCAAGTGGCTTTAACAAATGCTTTTCTTCAAAAAATTTTCCATCAACAGCCTTGGTGTCAAGTCCTTATAAAAATTATGTTACCAATAAAACAGGAATTTACATATAAATAATGTCATATGTCATGTACAATAGATAACTGTTTTGAAGATGACCGATTCTCTGTTCATCTCCACTCAAGCATCAGCAATCACTCCAAAGGAATGGTGCCAGAATAAAATTTCTCTGCTTTTGCTTATAGGTCAGACCTGACACCCAAGATATTCATGGATGACAAATGCTTCTAAAACAGCATTATTAACTAAGCTGTGAACACATAAATTTGAATGAAGAAAAAAACTCAAGTCAATTTAAAAGGATGGGCATTTTGAGACAAATTCTTTCAAGCAGAAGTTCTGATTGCTGTCACAATATGTTGTGATATTGTGTTGTTTAAAATGTTTTAAAACTTCATTTCAATCAGAAATCAAATTCATTCCATGTTCTAGATGGTCAGTCATGGGAAAGTGTCATGTTTACTTGAAACTGGCATCAAACAGATCTCCAGATTATTTCAAAACCATCTACAAACCATTGCACAGTAATTCCCAACATTTGCTATTAGATCAAATCTCTCTAAAACACATAAAAAGGAGGGAAGAAACTTGATTGTATCTTAGATAAAAAAGCAAATTAATGGAGTGAGTTTGCTTAAAGAAAAAGAAGTGAGAGGACTAAAGAACACAGCCCTGAACAAAAAATGGCCAACGGACAGTAACTACCTTCTGCTGATTCCCCCCCACAGATATTAAATACAATGCATTTCTAATTTGGTCCATGACCTTTTAAAAGAAAGTTTAGCTGTCTTGAAAGTTATAATTGCAGTCGACAAGTAAGAAAACCTACTTGCTTTTTCTGCCACTTCGTGAATCTGAGGTTGATGAACTTAACGTCTGAGTTAATGTAGATGCCAGAGCTGATGATGAGTATCCAGCTGAATCTCTGGACAATGAAAATTCTCTTCCAAGCTGAAAATCATTATTCTTAAATGCTTCATAGCTGGCTTTTAGACTGGATGTTCGTCTTCCCTCCTTCATCTGAAAGGAATACTGATATCGTATCAGATTACGCAGTAAAGCTCCTACATAAGAAATACCAGGCTGCTAGCTGCTAATGATTTGCACAGGTTCACTTGTTACCTTGTTAATGAAATTATGTACAGAAAGCAGTTAAATGTGTGAGAATATCCTCCAGGAAAAGTCAGAAAACAAGCTGCTCCTTTAGGCAAGTTATACAGGATGAAACTGTCGCATATAAACAAAATTCTAATATAAGACCTGAATCACATCAGCTCAAAGTGATCATGGGAATTCAGATTTAAAAAAAAAAAAAAAAAAATAAAATAGCAGTCATCGGCCTTTCTTCTGAATCTTAAGTGGATAGCAGAATGACAAGAATATTTTGACATTACCTGTGCCGTGGCTTGCACTGCTTGAGCTGCTGCCATGGTAATTGCACCGGCCCCGGATCCTGAAGATAATGAGCCCAGGTTATATGATGCCAATGGTTGAGAAGAGTTTGTATTGTATGCATTGTTTGAAGAGGATGATGAATTACTGTTTCGACACCCTTGATGAATAGAACACATTTATGAAATTCAAAATGAAACTAAATTCCTTTGCATTTTAAGAAGAGTCATATGACAACCAGTGAAAGAGTAGGAACTCCATTTATGCATCAGAGTAGTCTAATCATTTGGAAAAAAGGTTTTAAAAGTAATTAGACCCAGCCAGTATTTGTTTATGGGGAAAAATAAAAGAAGTTTGTTCCCTATCTAACCTCATATGCAAGGAGTCCTTTTAGAAAGACAGCTCTCACTATCATACTCAGCTATTGAAGAACAGATGGAGCTACTACACCTATGCCTATATTGAAACAATTCTCACTGCTGTAAGCATCAAGAAGAGGATAAGAATGATTACACACCTATACTGTTTCTGAAGTAAAACTTGCAACAATCTTAATTCTAAAACTACAGATGAGTTTTAATGCAACACAATTTCCAGCATCATCTGCAGAATGACAGCTGCTCAAATATAGCTAATTTCATTTGCAACCTCATGTGAAGTTTCTTTGAAAGAAAATTGAAATAGACATGACTGAAACTACTTAAAACTGACAAACATTACTGAATTCCAAAACAAGGTAGTTGACTTACAATAACTCTTTAGTCTTATTTTCTGAAAAGAAACTATGAAACACCTTAATACTGAGAATAGGCAGAAAGGTTTAGTTTTAGTCACTATTCAAAAAGACTTCTCTCCTCTTTTGACATTGACAACACATGAAAGAATTTTATTTTCAGACCAACTCTTAAAAAAAAAAAAAAAGTGTGAAAATTCTTTTCCCTTACTTTGGAAATTGTTGTATGCATTTTTTTTTTTTTTTAGTAATACATTGATCTCTTATATTTCTACCACTGGCTGAATGAAATGGTACTGTTATCTTCCTGAAAGTGAAATAAAAAGAAACAGCCAACATATAGCTGTTAAATGACAACAAAGCAGACACACTTCATGGACAACACATATGAGTAAGAATGCCTGCAATTTCTCATGTTTCAAGTGACTGAAAATCTCAGGGAAAAGGGTATGAGTCCTCTGATTGAGGACTGGCTGAATGGCAGATCCCAGAAGGTCATTATCTATGGCACGGGGTCTAGGAATTCCACAAAGGGAAGTCCAGTGCACCTGGGGACAAATAACCCCACGCAACAGCACAGGCTGGAGGTTGATCTGCTGAAAAGCCACCCTGTGGAGAAGGACCTCAGGGTGCTGGTGGACAACAAACTGTCCCCGAGCCAGCAGTGGGCCCTGGGGGCCAAGAAGGCCAATGGTGTCCTGGGGTGCATTAGGAAGAGTACTGACAGCAGGTTGAGGGAGGTGATCTTGACCCTCTATCAGCCCTAGAAAAGCTGCATCTGGAGTGCTGTGTCCAGGTCTGGGCTCCTCAGTACAAGAGACATGGAGTTCTGGAGTGGGTCCAGTGGAGTGAAAAAAAAGATGATTAAGGTACTGGAGCATCTCACTTATGAGAAAAGCCTGAGGGAGCTGAGCCTGTTCAGCCTCGAAAAGAGATGACTGAGAGGGGACCTCATCACTGTCTATGAGTATCTGAAGGGAGGGTGTCAAGGGGATGGAGCCAGGCTCTGCTCAGTGATGCCGAGCAATAGGACAAGAGGCAATGGGCAGAAACTAATGCACAGAAGTCCCAACTGAATATAAGGAAGAACTTCTTCACTGTGCAGGCGGCCACACACAGGACAGGCTGCATAGGAACAGAGAGGCTGTGGAGTGTCCCTCACTGGAGATATTCAAGAACCATCTGGACACAACCCTGTGCAATGTGCTCTAGGATGACACTGCTTGAGCAGAGAGGTTGCACCAGATGACCCACTGGGGTCTCTTCCAACCTTACCTACTCCATGATTCTGTAATTTCAAAAGACTAACTCACAAATATAATTAAGTTTTTCTTCTTCTGATTAAAAAGCAATGAAATGAAAGACAATTTGGATTACCTGGTGTATTTTCTTTAGACGCATCAGAAGTCAGGGTAGATAGAAGAGCTTCAGATTTAAACTTCTTTTCAGGAACATGATCTGTTGTACTATGGTGAGAAGATGGATTGTGTTTCCTTTCTAAATGAAACAAATGAAGGGAACTTAAATGTAAAATCTATTCAGCTTGGAAGTCAAACTATGCTAGCACTTTCAACTAATTCCCACCAACAAAACCTACTTCATTCTTGCACTTCTTCTAAACAGACATTATTCTGAACCATTTTTTTACTGATACTACTCAACAAAAAAACCAAAGAAAACATAAAAAGTGGGCACCTTTGTAAATTTCAAATACTTACTCTCTACTGGAGTGTGAGAATGGGAGTGATGGTTATTCACAGGCTGTGCTGGTGTATCCAGCTCCAGAGACCCTAAGAGGGAGGTAAGAAGCACAGGAAAATTGAGAGTTGGCACTGTTTTAACTTTTACATAGTAAATGAATCTTTAATATATTAACCAAATCACAATGCAGTTTTATTTATTTTAATTGGAAGAATTTTTGCTAGAATTGAAACCCTTTCTACAGTACAACCAAGAGCCAGTGAGATTAGTTCTCAAATAAAAACTGGTGGCCGCTACTGTCCAACTGTTGAAATCAAGAACTTAAAATCAAGGCCAATAAGAAGAACCAACAACACTGCCCTCAACATGCCACTTAAATGAGTAGCAGAATGGCTGCACCAAAAGTACTGACAAACTACACCAATATGAACTGAAGACTGTAATATGTAAACTGTATAAACAAGGCATCTTGTCCCACTGAGTCCACCTTGTCACATACAGTCAAAACTCAAGAAATAGCAGTTTCATCTTTCAAGATGATTTAACATTCAAAAGAAAGGGCTGCAGATCATCATCCAGATTTTCTTAACATTCAAAATACATAGAGCAACGTTACAAATACAAACAAAACAAACCAAAAAAACCCACAAAACCCACAAAACAACAACAACGAACCCCGCCCCCATGCTCCCCCCCAAAAAAGGAAACAGTCAAATCCAAGTCTACGTCTAAGAATAACATTTCTTGTAAGATGAGGCTAAATAATCACAGCATAGGAGAGACTTTGACTACAAATTTAGAACAGAATACAATATTTTGTGCATCAATCTCTAAGAAAAAGATTCTGAAGTAGCTGCAATACCTACCAACTTACATTTACACAGAAGACAAAACAAGAAAGCAATTCACATTCGTTTTTCAAAATCTGTAGCTTCAACATTTTTTTACCTCTTCCAGTGCTTGCAAAAAGCACTGAAATACATGAGTATATGAGTAATAACATAAGTATTACAAATGTTTAAATATAATTATTCTAGAAGAGAATCAAAGCGTAAGGAGCTATTTTGGCCAGTGAACTTCAGTCACGTTATGAACTTGCCCAAAGGCTGCCCTCTGGTGGGACTTCTACCTTATACATTTACCCTGAAAGCTAAACATTTTAAGTCTTCTACTTTTAGCTTTATTTTAAAATAAAGAAACAAAAACCCTCAAACCAAACAAATCTTAAAGATGCAACATGCAGTTTAGTACTTCCCTATTTTGAATTCTTGAAATCCTATCTAGCAACCTCAACAGAAAGTAGCATCACATCCTAAAACCAGCTGTGATTTAAACTAAAATAAACAAGTCCTTTTCTGTAACTGCTAGTTAATTAATAGCATTTAATTTACAGTTTCCTTTTATTTGTGCCTGTTATTTGTAATAGCTATTACAAATAAAATAGCCCCAAACTCCCAGCTTATACAACACAGCCACAAAAAGTTCTAAGAAAGAATACTTATTCCTAATATCCCCAAGTGACTTAAATCAATTTTCACTATCTCTGGCTATGAGGACAGCCACTGCCTCCATAATCACAGTAGTTAAATCAACTTAGAAATTTATCACAATCACATTTGAATTTGATATCTAAATGCTGATAAGTACAGGAAAGCCAGATTCTTCTACACCAAGCTGACAAAAAAGCTGTCACTTTACATTTTTATTCACATTCTGAATACCAGCATGGTTGTACTTAACATGCAGGTTTCTTACCTAAAATGCTTTTCCTTCGCTAGCCCATTACAGAACAACCAATTCTCGCCCCTTTAAAAAAAGAAAACCACCAAGTACACGGAAAAGTAAAATAATGACCCTCCTTAGTTTGGTGGCAATCAGTTCAAGGAAGAAATTATACCCTTGCAACTGGATAGGTGGCAGGGTTAGGTCAAAGTACTTGGCTGAATACCTACAATCATTAAAAACAGGTTTAAAGGATTATGTATCTTACTGTAGCAATTCACAAGGACAACAGTTGTGTGAAAAAATGATTCTACTTACTCAGCTGTGTTTTGATTTCACTGGTATAAATTGAGGTTGAAACTAAAATTTGAGAATCACTGAGGAAAAGTAGGTTAAAACACAGGTGAAAATACTGGCAGCCACTAACAAGCGTATGATACTTTAATTTTGCAAATTGACAGAAAGTCTGTCAAGTCCTTAAAGAAAGTCATGCATACTTACGTCTCTCTAATATTTCTGTAATTCCAGCATTATCTGCTTCAAGTTCCATTTTAAATTTAGCGAGTTCCTGGTCCAATTTTCTCAAATGACGGTCTACCTGTTTGTTAGACGAAGCAAAAATAAATAGCATCCAGTTCTGGAACATGAACATCTACATCCTTAATCTCAGGCTTGCTAAGTATTTCCCTTCCAGCAATTTTCTGCCATGCAGCACCAAGCAGAGTAATGCACAGAAGCGTTATCTTCTTGGTCACCTCTACTTCCCTCACTCAGCACAGACACTGCTGTTAACACCAAAATAGTGTAGGCAAAGCTCCAAGACACTTCTTTTCAGAAATAAAGATGAAGAAGACTTGGAGGTGCTCTGGTTATGCAAACACAAAGGGGAAGAGAAAGAACAGTATATGACATGGATTTAGTAGAGATTAGGCTGCTTTGGGGAAATTGCAAGTTCTGAACTGAAACTTGTGTGCAATCTGTGTGCCACTATGAACACCAGTAAATTTGGCGTGTATTGAGTATTTACTGAAAGTGGGGACTCCTGTGTGTTTCACCAAACTACGACATGCTCTTGGGTATTAAAAATTAACAAAAAAACCTTTCAACTCACTATCATGAAAAGAAACACTACATTCCAAATGCTTTCTACGTCTGTACTCATACAGCAAAATTTACCCATCTTCATTAAAAACTGGGAGGTTTTTCCAGTTACCAGCTAAGGAAAAGAGAAGGGCTAAGTTCCAACTTCTAGAACAAACTTTTGGCTAGTTGAAATGAAACTAAAGCAGTTACTTTATGTCTTCTGTATTTGAGTGCAGTCTGACTTGCAAGTTCTGTTCTCTTGAGAAAATGTAAAATAAATAGACTTAAAATTTATACTTTAAATCACGTGCCACCTCTTTCTGGGTCTGGCCATCCATCCAGTTTTTTACCCAATGAATAATGCACCTGTCCAAGGGATAAGCAGCCAGTTTCTCCATGAGAGTGCTGTAGGAAACAGTGTCAAAGGCTTTACTAAAGTCCAGGTAGGCAACATCCACAGCCTTTCCCTCACGTACTAAGCAGGTCACTTCATCACTGAAGATCAGGTCAGTCAAGCAAGACTTTCCTTTCCTAAACTCATGCTGCCTGGGCCTGATCCACTCGCTGTCCTGCTTGTGCTGGGTCATGATACTCAGGATAATCTGCTCCATGACCTTCCCCAGCACTGAAGTCAGGCTGACAGGCCCTTACTTCCCTGGATGCTCTTTCTGCCCCTTCTTGTACATGGGCATTACATTTGCTGATTTCCAGTCAATTGGGACCTCTGGTAAACACCTGGAAGTGGCTCAGTGACCTCTTCCACCATCTCCCTCAGTGCCGTGAGGTGGATCCCATCACAGCCCTAGACTTGTGTGTGTCTAAGCGGCACAGGAGGTTGCTGACCTTCTCCCTTGAATTACAGGGACTCCATTCTGCTCCCCACTCACTTCCTCCAGCTCAGGGGGCTGGGTACGCTGAGAACAACTGGTCTTGTTATTAAAGATTGCAGCAATGAAGGCATTAACTACCTCTGTCTTTTCCTCATCCTCCATCACTATGTTTACCTCTGTATCCAGTAAAGGATGGAGATTTTCCACAGCTCTTCTTTTATTGCTGATATATTTTTAAAAATATTGTTGTCTTTTATGGCAGTAACCAGATTAAGTTCTACTTGGGCTTTGGCCCTTCCAATTATCTCCCAACATAACCTCACAAAATCCTTGTAGCCCTCTCAAGTTGCCTGCCCATTCTTCCAAAGGTTATACACTCTCTTTTTTTGCCCAAGTTGAAGCTAAAGCTCTGGATTTAGCCAGGCTGGTCTTCTTCCCTGCTGGCTTCTCTTTTGGCACATGGAGATGGGCTGCTCCTATACATTTAAGATTTCCTGCCTGAAGAATGTCCAGCTTTGCTGGTCTCCTCAACACTGCATTCCAAGGAATTCTCTCAACCAGTCTCCTAAACAGGTCAAAACCATGCATTAAAACATCATGATTTCTAATACTATTTCTCTGCTTTATATTTAAGCAACACTTACTACCCAAAAATTTAAAAGTTAATAAAATATTAAATGTTTCTTTCACCAGCAAAACATCTGTATGTAGATGACATGAAAGTACAGGCAGCATGGCTGCAGTGCTTATCAAAATGCTTAGAACTTCCTGGGGCATAAATTTAGGTAATTCACCACATGTCTGGTGTCTACTTACCAGATCATATATTTGATTAGCCAGTTGCACTTTTTCATCTGCATCTTCCAAAGCCTTATAATAATCCTGTTATGAAGAAATTTTTTTTTTAAAGTTATGAATGTAACTGAATTAATTTCAGTAAGTTTAAGCTACTGTTATGAAATACAAAACATAAGTCAAAAGAACAAATTTAAGTCAGTTTTCAGAAAGACTGTGAAATTTTACTGTAAACATCAATCATCTGAATTTTAAACGAGAGCTATTATACATATCAATTTATTTTCTCTATGTTAGAAAAAGCCAAATTACAAGATGGGGACACTTCCTCCTAGAGTGATATTTAGATTTCTGCAAGAAATGCTACAAGAAATGAAACAATCTTGGATTTATTTTATATTACACAGCATCATGTTATGGACTTAAAATAAGATTGTGTCTTTTACTACAGGACCACCACAAATCCTACTGCTCTTCAAAATGATGCTGAAGTAGTCTGTGGGGATGTCTTTCCAGAGCTCTACTTAAACAGAGGTAATATTGTATATCATTTAAATTACTTTAAAATAAGTTTCTCTAACTCATAAGTGCGTTCTAAATAATTTCACTAAAGCAATCCAAAGGTCTCCACTAACCAATGAAAATTCAAAGACAAAACTTATTTTTTAAAGAAAAGGTATGTTTTAAAATGCTTTTACTTTAGATTTGAACAGATTTTACTGCCTTTTAATTCTCAATTTCCACTGAATAGTATCTTATGTGAAAACTACTTAAAATTTTGATTCAACTAAAGTCAAAAGCAAATTTTTCATTTATTCTAGTGAAGTCAGAGGTCTGACTTTTTTTTTACAATTTAAAAATCTATTTGCATTAATTAAAGAAGAAAACAACTCCTACCCAAATAAGGGGCTGAAGTAGCCAATGTAGGAGACTACAGAGAAGTTTCTCCTGACAAAATGATGGACTACATTGCTAACAATACCACCACCAATGCTCAAGTATTGAAGGATAACACAGAACACATTCATCTTCTTACTCCTCCCTCTCTCAAGCTACACATACCAAATGTATGTGTAGAAGGACATAGGCAGAAAATCACAGGAAACGCTGAATCTAAGCTTGAAAAATATCCTCTAAAAGAAAGCAAATTAACTTGGGCAACTTCATGTGACGCAAACAGAAACAAAAAAATCTGAGCTCAAAATTTAGTACCAGGTTTCCTCACCATTTCAGAACTACATTTTTTTAAATGCTAGCAAGTGCTCAGTAAAACTTGAGAGAAATTCTTGATCAAAGAAACCTTTCACTCACTTTTCTCCTCCAAGGTAGTTCTATCCACCTCAATGAAAGCCCAAGGGAAGGCACAGTTCTGAACACTTAAATCTCCCATCAATCATCCACTATTTTTCCTAGGGTTGTCTTAGTTTGCAAGAGAAAAACCTGACCCACTCTTGTGATATCCTTACTTTTTTGATTGATGTCATTTGTTCTTCTCTCCATTCAGGTTTGTTTTTCTTTGCATTCATAAAAAATTCATTTACCCTCTGCTCAAGCTGATCCATTGCATCTGTAGCATAGGAAAAGATTAAGACAAATGTTATCTTCTCACGTACATAAACATTAGGAAATAAGGGGAAATTTTTTTCTCAAACAAAGTTGACAGGACTGAGGTGCAAACTATTAGAGAGGAAAAAAAAGAAAAAACCAAAACAACCAAGCGACAGTGGACAGCGGAGGGAAATATTTACCTTAATTTCCAAGAAGCAGAATTGAATTCTGGTAGGATTCTCATCAAGGTTCTTGTGCTCTCCAGCATGGGGCAGGCAGGACTCCAAGTTCTAAAGGTTTTTTGTCCCTAAGAGCAGTGGTAGTGACTTAAAGCACGACCCAAACTCCTCACCCAGGGCTCTAGACTGCTGACTTTGGAACATTCTAGCCAGTTACAAACTGAGCAGGAAACAAAATGTTCTCCTAAGAGAAACAGTCAAATACAAAACCAAATAATTGAAAAAAATTAGTGTCTCAAAAAAGTAGACCAATTGAAGAGTAAAGTCACTGCCTTTAAGCCCAGGCCCTCTCCATTGTTTGCTAGGAAGGGTCAGGGCAAAATGAAAGCACTCACAAATTATTCCCTCCACCCCCGCAGGAGTAAATGCACTGATGAAATATTACTTGGACAGGATTCTCACTTTCATGAAGCTGAGAAATATCGTAATGGGGAAAAAATTAAACCACCCATTTTCTAACATTAACTATCTCTAGAAAGGAAAATGTCAACCACAAGTTATTTTTTTCATTGTTTATTGAGACAGGAACAGGGATTCCCTTCCCTTTCCCCTCCACCCTTCTCCCACTGAGTTTACTATTTCAACAGCTGGACACTTGTGCACTCAACAGCTTGCATATTTCCAAAAACATGCAGCTGCCTCAGTCAAACCAGCTTTAACAGCCTTGCTAGTGTCAGGACAGATGACAGTACTGAGTTTTTTTTCACAGCATTCTCAGTGACATTGCCCAGCTATCAGTTTTAAATTAAATGTGACAATGCACGAATCACCTACAAACTTCAGGCTCTGGGTGCAAAACACCTAGGAAACTTTCCAGAAACCACCATTAAAGCTGGATCACATCTTGCCAAAACAAAATGAAAACGAATTAATTAGTTCAAGAAGCTCATGAATCCCTAAGTATGATTTACTCTTAAAATCCAAGATGCTAAGGGTCTTCTCAACTCTGTGAAAATTCACAGCTAGGACTAACTATTTACATAAATAAGCAAAAATCATTTGTAATAAATGATCAAAAGTATTCATCAATCTTCCTTATGCTAGGAACATTCAGCATCAAACCCAACAGGAACCTAACAACTGGCTGGACAAAGCACCATTAATCCCAAGCCATAACAGTTGTGACACAAGTTCCCATCAACTTTATTTAGACTCAAACAAACAAAGCAGTCTAACAGTTTTGGAGTACAACAGGCTAAGGGGGAGAACCTGAACAATGAGCATTTTCCACTTCCACCATGTAAAGAAGATTAAGAAGCCTGAGAGGCAAGCAAGAAGCACACACCTTATATGGAGGCTTCTAAAATCTTTGTTCTTTGACTAAATTACTCTAATTTGGTCCATAAAGCCAACAGACAAAATGTTCTCTCTCCTATCCTCTGAGAACAAACAACTTAAGTGTTAGTTATTCCAGTGGGTCCATAAAGAAAAAATGATAAAAAGTATCTTCCCTCTTCACTTTTTATTGAGGAGATGTTATTAGTCTGTGTGAAACTGCCTAGGGGAAAATTTCCACAGAATCTTGGACTCTCCTAAAAGGGCAGAAAAGGCAAAGGCGAGTGCAGGTCCGATCTATCAAATTATATGGAAAGTTCTCTCTGCTACACTCAAGTTCATCCATCTTTTCTTTTGATACTATATTCTGAGACACTAATTTCTTAGATCAAATTTCCCAAGAGTTGCCAAAAGTTCTATGAGGAGAGTCCTTTTTCCAGATCTTGACATTTTACCATGAAAACCTGATAATCCATGATTTTAACTTAAACAGAGAAATAAATGTTATTCTTCATGTGGAGCTCAGTTAAAGCTCAAGAGTCAAGTCCCAACTCAGACGATCTTTGCTTTTCCCACAGCAATCTTATAAGAATATACAGCAGATAGACCTGGTTTATTATTTCTTCCAACTACAAACAGCAGCACCTGCCTCATTAGAAGTCAATGTGATCCAAACAGGACAGAATACAAAGTCAACAATGACACTAAAACAGAGGAGCAGAGATATCTCTGAATTACAAATCATGTTGATTTCTAGGACAGCATCACTCATCAAAGTACTGTTTTCAAGTACTTCTGAGACACCAAACAACCTCCAGGTTTGCATGTAGTGTTCATTAGGCAGTTGGGCAAGTGATGCTAAAGAGGAGCTAGTTCAGAAGTTTCATAAATATCTTTGGATACCCTGTCAATCATTGCACAAGAATTACACAAGTACCAAGGTCTGAGAGAATTATTCTCTACACCTAAGGCTGGTCCTAGTATACAATTGTATACAATGTATACAATTCACTGTCATGTACTACTTCCAGTAATACAACATGGAGTGTTATTTGTCATTTTCAATTAAAGCAGAGGAAATTACATTCCTGCTACGTTGGCATTCCTAGCTGCCTCCGTTCTCAAACACAACTAAAAAAACCCCCTACTATCTTCTTTGCCTTCTTATGGAACAGAAGTAAAATCTGTGAACTTATTCCAAACTATCCAAGTCAGGCAGCTGCTCACTCCCTCTCATGGTGCTCCCTGGTGATAGCGACTTCAGAGGTGTTATCTCCAAAAACGAGCCATGACTGTTCTTACAACTTTAAGCACAGAACCCAAGACAGCATTTAGGTCATAATATACAAAAAAATCCTACAGACAGTTCTACATGTGTCAATAAGACCTGTTAAACAGACCTCCTGGGCCCACGAAAGTAAATATCCAAGGGAAAGCACTTTAATGCATTATAGAACTGTTCCCACTTAGTGCCGCACTTTGTATTCCTATAAAGTACTCCCTTGCTGTTTCAATCGCTGCTCTTTCTCTCATTCCCCTTTACAATAGTGGCCCTTCCACATTGATGACTGCTCTCATCTTTTGTGCAGTAGCAGTTTCATTAATGAATACTTTTGGATCAGTTATAGATAACCATATTGTGTGTTAAATGACCGCAACAGCTAACCAGGGTGCTACAGGACACCTAAGTCCCAGACAAGATTGCATTAGAAAAGATGAAATGGCAATGCATCCTGAAAATAGCCTAAGGCAGTGTATTACACCAGGATATAAGCAGAGAGATACAAAGTGATCTACAAAGAAACCTGAAGTGTACTTACATTTTGTATAATATTTTTTTTTTACAAAAGTAGTCATTTTATAAAATATAATTTGTATAAAAGCTAAAGTATATTTAAAAAGTATATTTAGTTGCATGTCAGCTAGGGCACAACGGGCCGAGCAAATAGCACCTTCCCATATGCTAGTTTTAGGAAGCTGGCTGGAAAGTTTCAGGGAGAGCATGCCGCTGCCTACTGGAAGGAGTGGGACATAACTCATGTTCCAAACCACCATCACTGCTCTTAGGGATCAAAAATCTAAAGAGTTTGGGACGTGCCACCGAAAATGCCTTTGGGAGCAGCACAAGCCCAGGAACGTAGCTCCGCTAAGCCCCTCCTTGCGTCGAGGCCCGGCGGGCGGGGGCTTGGGGCGGATCGGGGGCTGCCGCGACAGCGCCAGGGGCATGCGCCCTGCCCCTCGCCTCGTCGCGGCGGCTCCGCAGAGCCTTCGCCCGCGGGAGACGACGAGACGCCCCCGGGCCCGAGCGGCAGTGCCGGAGAGCCGAGGCAGGGCTGTGGAGGGGGCGCGACCGCCCCGGCGCAGGGCGGGGGAGCGGGCGGAGCGGAGCCGCTTCACTTCCTTCCGTCCTTCCTTCC